>WNLI01083204.1:0-10838 GCA_025802215.1 Wirenia argentea
TCCCCTTACCGCGTATCGATCTTCCCACACGTTGAGCGAGGGTCATAGTCACGTGATAGATTTGACCAATGGTAGACTTCCGAACGACGTTTATTTATTGTAAACGTCGTCCGGAGGTAAATATCTCCGGACGACTAGCCACTGTGATAATTATAATACCATACCGGTACATCCATAATCCATATGTATTATGTACCGCTTAGAGTTTCAGTTTGTAGCCGACTAGCCATATTCAGCTTATGTAATATGTATACAAAAAGACCATGATGACCATTCGAGAGCTAGCGTAGTCATCCACGTGTTGGACACCATGTCCTAAACCGATAGACAGAGGCAACAAAGGACAGCTTGTGGATGTAACAAAGGACAGTTTCAGCTTGTGCGTGCAACAAAGAACAGCTTCTCCTTCTGAGCCTGTGGAGCCTGGAGGCAACAAGGGACAGTTTGTGGAGGCAACAAAGGACAACCTGTAGGGGCAACAAAGGACAGTCTGTAGGGGCAACAAAGGATAGGAGGTCACTTTGTGGGGGCAACAAAAGGGTAAAGACAGCTTGTGGGAGCAACAAAGCCAATGGACAGCTCGTGAGTCGTGGGCAACAAATTGAACAAAGGACAGCTCGGGGAGGACAACAAAGGACAGGTGCTGGAGGCAACAAAGGACAGCTTGTGGAGGCAACAAAGGACAGTTTGCCTAATTTAATAAATGACCGCAAGCGCCAATGTTAAAGTTTCAGTTTGTAAATGTTGTTTGGTCTGGATGCATCTATCAATTACCTGTGAGTGTGACATTGTCACGATTGTGGTAAGAATTTCTCAGCCGTCTTAGGTGTGAAGTCCGTAGTAAACTATATATCAGCGAGAGTCACTAAGTTACTGAAAAACAAATTTAACTTCGGACCGAAGTCACCGAACCTCCGAGTTTGCCAACACAAATTTTTACTTTACTTCCTGAAACTCACGTCAATCAAGTTATGACCTTGAACTTTCGAAAGTATCGAAAGTAACTTGTCTGATTTCTATAGCGACACAGTCGCGTAGAACTTTATATTTTTTCTAAAAGTATGTAGGGGAAGCCGGGGTTACTCGGACACCCTGGTACAGACTGCGCAGTTACATATTATATATACTCACACCGTCATATCTGGAACCACCACCCCCTAAAACGAATGTAAAATAATACAATTTAGTAGGTAATTCAGGCTTAGCAAACAATAAGATTACCTTTCTGGCTAAGCCTCAACTATCACATTACACACCCCAATCAAAAATGGTACCTATCTGACGAACTGGATCCACTTAAAGGCAGCAATTCATCGAAAATGTAAGTAGATAGTATATGTGGAGTATTATTTGTATGTGTGTACACTATAATTGTTTATATACTTTATTCAATAAATTTCTTGACTCTTGACTCTTGACTTGGTAGATATGCGAGTGTGTCCGTGGAGTGGTTAGAAGGGATATGATCGACTGATCGTGGTGGCGTACCTAGTACCGTGGTGGCACTAGCGTAGTGGTGGTAAGGGCGTGATGTCATTGAGGGATTGAGGGTCTGGTGGTGTTGCTGGTGGTGCCGCCGTTCTTTTATTTTACCACTATACCGTATTATAATTATACCATATACAAAATATGGTGGGTGTATACTGTATAGTGGTGAGTGGATGGCGAGTGTATAATATAGCGGGTATATATTGGTGGATTTTTTTTTTTTTTTATCACGAACCCCTAGAGAGAAGGCGGGGGCCATACCAGATTACTGGTCTCTAGGGGAAGATAGGCAGTGACAACTAGGGTATTATTTTATTGACATTCAATTTGAATGTTTGGAGATTGTAGTTATCGGGAAAACTACTTTCGGGACGATTGTTCCACAGTGACGCTGTGCGTGGTATGCACGAGGACGCGAATGATTTCGTTCTACAGGGGGGAATTTCGACAGTGTATGGGTGGCTAGCGTTAGAGAGACGAGTGGACCGAGACATGTTTTGGGAGGAGGGATAATAGAGGACAATTCCTCCGAACACCTTTTATGGTAGAAACGGCAGACATGTTTCTATGGTAGGACAGCGACTGAAGATTGCAGGTGATGCTCTGGTCGTTAATGAGTCTCACTGCTGTGGACTGAATGCGGTCCAGGAGTTTGTGGGAAGAATGGGGTGCGCCGGCCCAGATATGGCTACAATATTCCATGGTCGGTCTGATTTGAGATCTATAGGCTATAGGGCGAAAAGTTCTGCAGAATAATTGTAGTATTGTTTGGCGCGGAATAGGAATGATACCTTTATGTTGCATTTTTTTGCGAGATTTTTTTATGTGGGGAGACCACGACAAGTCATTGGAGAAGTTTAGACCGAGCATATTGATGGAGGGTGAAAACGGATAGAAGAGTTGTTGATGTAGATGGGTGGTAGTGTATTGTATTTCTTCCTTGAAATTACCATGGATTGGCTTTTAGTATGGTTGAGTGTGACAAGGTTGGAGGAGGCCCAAGTGGAAATAGCTTCTAGGTCAGAACTTATAGACGTGGCAGAGAGATTGCGAGAGGCTGGTAGGTTTGTGGAGACTTCATACTGTGGCGTGAACGAGATAGATGAGCGGAGTATCGAGTCATCAGCATATGAGTGGATTGGATTGACGGTCGAGGAGAAGGCGCCGTTAATGAATAGGAGAAAAAGTATTGGTGATATACACGACCCTTGAGGTACACCATAATTGATCGGGTGGGGATCGGAGAGGGAACCGTCTATTCGGGAGGCGATAGAGCGGTCAGATAAATAGTTGTGGACCCAATGGAGAAAAGTGTGGTGGAGGCCATTATACTGGGAGCTTAGCTAGGAGACCACGGTACCAGACCTTGTCGACTGCTTTGGATATATCCAAGACAATGACTCTAGTCTCTCCGAAGTCTTCTAGCTGAGATTCCCAGATATGGCTGACATAGGCTAGAAGATCACCAGTAGAACGGTTTTTGCGGAATCCATACTGGTGATCGCTGAGCAAGCTGTTAGTTTCGAGAAAGTTGAGGAGTTGCTGCGTAATTAGTGATTCCATGACCTTTGAGAACATGGGAATAAGGGCAATGGGGCGGTAATTCTTGGGATCGGATCTGTCGCCTTTTTTGGGGATTGGGAAAATGTGGGCATGTTTCCACGACGATGGGAAGATGCCAGAGGAGTAAGAAAGGGTGTACAGGTGGGATAGGATAGGGGCAAGTTCGTGGGAGCAGTTTTTGAGGACCAAAGGGGGGATGCCGTCTGGCCCAGACGCTTTGTTGGTTTTTAGGTTGGCAAGAGCTTTTTGAGTGACTGAGGTTGGGAAGGTCATATGATTCATGACCCGATGAGAGGGTTGGTAGAAGTCGGGGGTTTTACTGAGGTCGGAGATGGTAGAGTTTGAAGCAAATTGCTTAACAAATATGTTGGCTTTTGTTTTGGAGTCACTGTGTAGTTGGCCGGAACTATCTACTATAGGAGGGAAAGTTGTATCAGTGAAGTTTCGTGAGATACATTTGGCGAGGGACCAAAAAGAACGAGAGGAGGAGGATGAAGCCATTTTGTCGGAGATCTGTTTTACAAACGAGGATTTGGCGTTGGCTATAACCGCTGAAGAATTGTTACGAGCGCGGGTGTAGTTTTGGCGATTTAGAGGGGTTTGAGCGTGTTTCCAGATACGGAACATTTTGTTCTTATTTTTGATCGATCTTAGGCATTTATGGTTGAACCAATTAGGGGAGGAGTTGTTGCCTGGTTTTTTGGAATGGGGAATGTGTTTTTTCATGCCGGAAATGGTATAAGATGTTAGGAAATCTGCGAGGGTGGACGGGTTAGAGGAGAGGTTGGGCCAAGGGAAATCTGCGAAGTGTTTACGAAGACCGGTCCAATTTGCCTTGTTAAATCGCCACACAGTACGCTTAGGGTTAGAGTGAGTTTGGAAGGGGGTGAAAGGATGGGAGAGCGATATGAGGCAGTGATCGGAGGTTCCAAGAGGGGCCAAAACATTTATGGCGGTGGGAGTGTATAACGTAGGCTGGGAGGTGAGATATAGGTCTAGGGTATTAGCTCTATCGGTAATTCGGTCAGGTATACGAGTAGGCTCGGTGATAAGCTGAGACATGTCATTAATGATGGCGAAAGACTCTGCCTCTTGTCCTGCTTGGTCTGTGGTACTGGAGTGGGTGAGCCAGGGGATGTTATGGACGTTAAAGTCCCCTAGGATAACTACTTCAGATGAGGGGTATGACTGATTGAGGTATTCTATATTGTTAGTTAGATGGTCGAAGAATTGTACATGATTTGTACTATTTGGTGACCTATAAATGCAACAGACAAATTTAGACATACATTTGAGCGATACTTTTAGCCATAGAATTTGGTAGTCTCTACAGGAAGCCTCGAGGTTATCGAGACGAGTTACTGGGAGGTCATTGCGTGTATAGACACAGACTCCCCCTTTTGGGAAAAATTGACTGTGTAGGGTGTAATTGGGGTAGTACAGGTATGTTTCTACTGGTGGTTTTTTAATTTGGGTTTCAGTGAGACAATGTACATGGGGTTGGGTACTTTCTAAATGATAATGTACAGCATTTAGGTTAGTATGAACACCACGAATGTTACAGTATGTATGGATGAATTGAGTCTTAGCAGCTGGAGGTTGAGCGGCAGAAGAGTGCGGAGAGGCGGAGGAGAGCGGAGCGGCGGAGGAGAGCGGAGCGGCGGAGGAGAGCGGAGCGGCGGAAGAGAGCGGAGCGGCGGAGGAGAGCGGAGCGGCGGAGTGGAGCGATGTGGGATTTGGAGAGGCGGTCCGAGGGCCTGGGTTGAAATTAACATCGTTCGCGAGTATCAGATAGAGTAGAAGGTAAAACCGGATAGCGTAACGAAACGAAGTTTGACGAGAGCGCTGGCGAAGTAAACTCGATTGTTTATTTTCCGAGGCGTTTATTAAGATACATAAGTTTATGGAATCACTAATATCATAGTGTAAACAGGCCAAAACAGAGTTCCGTGTCGGTGACAAATCGAAATGTAACTGATCCGCGAATTGTAAAGCGTTACGGGCTAGTACAAATGTTTTGTAATCACAGTTTGAACAGGTTTGTATCGTGTGATAGTTGAAACACTGTCTGTTGAAACGAGCGTCTCCTGATTTGACATAGACACACGAAGCTATTAGTATAGCGACCAGAACGCAATGTTGTTTCTCTATCATTGTTGTAGTCGTAGAGCGCACAATAGATCGACTATAACACTGCGAGAATTGGTGGCTTTATTGTAGCCTATAACTTGTCCGAAAACCGGGCCAATATGAGAACGTTGCCATGGGATACACACACAGTGGAGATTCTACAAGTCTATTATGGTGTAAAGTTTATGGAATTCTAGGCAGGACGTAGGCCTAGCTAACTGCTCACAGATTGTTCACAAAGTCAATACGAATGTTGTATACATACGATACATGTAATGGCACAGTGTTTACAATCCGAGTCGTTGTTGTCATGGAACGGCGGCCATTTTGAATCCAGTAACTTGACAAAGTCTTGATCTCCAGACAGAGATTATTCCGAAAGTTCACGAGCTAGTCCAACAAAATACACGGCATCTGATCAGTACATACCACGTACCACTTGGAAACCAAACTTGACTATAATAATGATCTTAAACCAAAACAATTTGATAATTTTGTCAGAAAAAAAGTTTAGCGAGACAGCAAAACGAACTAGCTGTCACGCCGCCATCTTGAATGTGAATCCAGCCTAAAGGAGAAAACGCAGTTATTTAATAGAGTAATACAATATGTTATGTAATGCTGTAAATATAAATGTAACAAAAATGACTTTTGTAAAAAAAACTACTGACTTTCCAAAGACAGGATTGAGCTGCTTGGACACATAGTTGTCTTTGTCATTTTGTGTCGACCGGCCGAGTTTGATTATCACATACGGGTCAGCTTTACCGTTTATATCGGACGGGTGAAGGTCATTCGCCTGCAAAAGGTCAAGGTCAATGGTATTAATAATGGTTTGTTTTCACATCATTGGTATGAATGGCAATACATACAATAGGATTTTAACACATTTTTGGATCTCACGATCTGCCAAATATCGAAGTGTAGGAGTGTAGGAGGGAAGATCATGAAGATAATATGAGCTAAGCATTGAATATACAGCGTGCGTGTAAATATCACCATCATCATCATTAGGCTACTTGAACAGGTTCTATGAAAATGGTGACCTAAGGTGGGTGTGAACTGCTTGTGCACATTAGAATAATATTATAATTTAAATTTCAAACCTAAACCGAACACAAAGTGTATGATTTTTCCAATAAGAAATCATTTTACATGGCAAGGGAGGTAATACACACGAATATGAACAATAAAATGGCTACATGTACATTAACTCCCATATGATATCACAATATTACTGCATTTCTCTGTAGCTATCCAACCTGTAGATCTGTCCGCGCAAGTTACCGCTTGAACCTAAATATGATGCACTACTTAATCATGGCGGGAGTAGCACAAAGCAGTGTGTTGAACTCTAATGCAAGAGGTCCCGGGTTCACATCCCGCCCACGACGAAAAAGTCATTATCTGGCGTATATTTGTTGTCATCTCCCTGGTGTACTAGGCAAGGCATGTTAACTGACTGCCGCTCGGCCACGGTAGAAGTGAGTACCAATTATGCTAGACTATACAAAATTGTAAAGGGTATGCTGGCATGCACTGTGTAGTAGTGCCTTCCGTATACCACAGTCACATGTTATCAACCGACATTTGACAAGTTCTTCAAAATATTTTATGACAGATATATGTGACAAAGGAGATACAAAAATAGAAATGTGATGCTTAACTTTTACAGTACATCACCCGCTAGCTAAGCATGATATCATTTTGATAGGAATGATGGGTGGCAACTTACGGCATCTCAAAATTGAACGTTTCATACCTGATTTAGCTGCTCTCATTCAACGCTCTAAAAGTGGCCTTATCCCCCACATTTTACCACCCTATACGGAATCGTGCAGTTTCGTACTTGCATAGCAAGGGAGATAACACAATTCTATGATGTTATAGGTTTCCTGGTCAATCATCTCCCTTTAACGCAGACATGAAAAAGTGATCGGCTCAGTGCAGTGGTGGAGTGCTCACCTAGCGATCTCAAGGTCCCGGGTTCAGGCCTGGGTTGTGGGAAAAATCTTGGTGATATTTTTTCTGTTTTACTAAAATTCTCTTGAGCAAGGAAGTTACTCCTAGCCCTGCTTGCCTTCACTAGTTCAGTGGCTAAATTGAGCATCCGGGAACCGGGTAGATTAATTTTCATATGAATTTTTCTGGCTTCTTCCTGCTTTCTTCGAGTCATGGAAGATGGAAATACCTACTACCCACGTCCGGTGATTTTCTCCGCATTCTCCACTTTCCCCAACATGTTACCATCTGTAACTTAGTCATTTTTCATAAATTACAGTGTCATGTTTGTGTTGGGGATAAGTTGCAGTGCCACGGGAGACCTCATTGGGGTAGCACTCTCATGAAATGAGTCGCACCTGCACACGCTACACTTGGATATGGTCATATTCCATTCAGGAATAAAACACGCTTTGCTATTACTTTTATAGATAAAATTTTAAATCAGAAAAGTAATGTTGAACAAACTTACTTTGACTATATACACACGGACACAGACTTTGGTTGGTTCGTTGTTGGGAAGCCCTTGGAACAGTCCATATTGGGGGTCACCCCCCGTTATAGTGAGATCTTCCAGGTCTTTCGGCAGAGGAATCTTGTAGATTTTTAGTGAGCCCTGCAAAAATGAGCAAAACACACAATTGTCATTTCGTGAATTGCGGTGTGTGGTGACTGGTGAATTGCTGTGTGTTGGACTCTAGTGAGTGAGGTTCCAGGTTTGATTCCTGGTAGGAACAAAAGGTGTATTTGTTTGGTGTACTCACTACTCCGTAGTCCGTAGTGTCCGCCAGGTGTAGAAGTTGGTACCGATGGTGCATATTTACTTAGATGGGGTAAGCATAGGTTGGGGAGTAAGGCTGCGCTATATTGTAAAGCCAGTAAAGGGCAAGCTGGCATGCACTAGCAGCTGCTTCCTATAATAGGACAGTCACATAATATGTAAACTGACATTTAACAAACAGGAAGATCCAAAAGTGCGATGAAATCTGCGCTTTACTTATCCATATTTATGATTGTTCCAATTCCATCTGATTCTCGCCTGTTTTTTTTAGTCCAACGATCTTCATAAATCAACGTGTACCCAATCTTTCTCACAACTCAATGACCTTGCCATGGCTTTGAAGTTTGAACTACTGAAATCTGCATGTTATCCGCCTCCCCCACATTGTCCTAGTGACCATGCATAGTGACCATAACAATCCCTTTGACTTAACAACCCCCATGTCTGCCTCAGTGGCCATCACAGAGGCTAATGATCTTGACCTACCTTGAACTTTCCGACGATCCTCCCATCATCGGTCTCTTCATCGCATGTTTTTGCCACGGTACAACATGAATGTGTCAAGCCAGTCCTTGACCCCCAGTGACCTTCACACAATGACCTTGAACTTGCCGGCCGACAATCCTTTCATCTTCCATTTCTTGAACTTGCTGACACTCCCACCACCTCTTCACACAATTTTTACGTCTATGACTCTCACAAATTACAGTGACTTACTTCTTGCCACTACACCCATCATTTCTTCTCGTAATTTTCTCTCAGTGACCTTGAACTTGCTGACAATTATGCCACCATCATGGCCCATGTTTCTGTGTGAATGACTTTCACACAATAACCATTACCTACCTTGAACTTGCCGACGATCCTCCCGTCATCCGTCTCTTCATCGCCCATGTTTTTACCACGGTACAATGTGAACGTGTCAAGCCAATCCTTGAAGCCCTCAAACTCCGGCTGTGACTCCAGCTCGTTAGGGTAAACCTGTAATGTGATTGGTTCAGTTAAGGTAGGTACACCTGAAATGTCATTGACAGGTAACTTAGGGTACATCTGCAATATGATTGGCTCAAATAAGTCACATGACATAGTACAGTAGGCTATATTATATTGGAGATTATTACTTTGTCAGTTGTTCAACATAACGTCGGTTTATAGTCAAATGGCTAAAACAAAATTGAAATTTAGAAGTAGGCGCAACTGCGGCACACTAGACTAGTGCGAGAGGCTCCGCATTCAATTCCGGGTCAAATTGTATAATATTGTCTGGTATGTATATTAATTTGGTGGCTCGACTACTGATGCTTACTCTTGTCATTAAATGGAGTAGATACAATATTGGGTGGGGAGTAAGGAGAGTGTGATATTGTAATGAGAATATTGGGGCATCATACTGTAGCATCGTTTCTCTATACAGTAGCATGGTCACATATTAGGGTCCTAACCAACTTTACGAGATAAACAACAATAGGTAAGCACATTTATCACAAAGTCATGACGCAATACACTTTACAATAATATCTTCTATTTTTTATTCAATTTTCATATGTTTTTACATAATCACATGTTATAGCCTACATGACAAACCGAGCCCAAAAGCACATGCATTTAGGTAGTTCAGATACATTCATATACAAAACTAGTCCAAACCAAGCAAGCCCACACACCACATATTCGCAGGCCTACAATTTGAAGCATATAAATACAAAATGACAAAATATGAAATAAAATAAAATACAGATACATTTAACTCTTTCATACATTTCACACCTTCCATTTTTTTACATTGCCGTACTATAAAAAGCATCACCAAGAGGGAAAACCGGAGCAAGCACACAAATTGTACATGATTGATACAGTATTCGAAGGCCAATCAGGCGATGAATGCATGCAAAAACATATATATGTATGACAAACTGATACAAGGATCCTTAGGAAAGAAAAAAATTATTGAAGAAATATAATGAATAATGGAAGAAGAAAATGGAAGGAAAATGGACCAGTCCACATACAGACAAATGTAAGAAATTTTCCGACAAAATATAAATATTCTTACTGCAAAAGTCTTGTCGTAGTTGACGTACTATAATAACATACCATTTTATAATTATTATTTTATACGGTATAATATGTTTTTAATAAATTTCATACAATCAATTGTACTTTTAATAATAGTTGATTGTTTTATTCGAACGGAATACGACCACATCCTAGTGTGCGACTCATTTCAGTGGTGAGCTACCCCAATGGGGCTGCCCAAGGCTAGCACTGCAACCTATGTCCAACACATACAGTGCATAATGTAAAGTGTCTGAAAGTTAGATGTTATCACGGTGGGGAAATCGAAACCAGAGAACCCGGAGAAGACCACTGGTCATGGGCAGAATATTTCCATCTTCCGTGACTCGAAGACAACGGGAAGAAGCCAGCAGAATTCTTACGAAAGCTACCCAGTCCCCAGATGCTCAATTTAGCCACTGAACTAGTGGAGGCAAGGATATCGATAGTAGGGGTAAGGTCCTTGATCAAGAGAATTACAGAAACACACAAAGATTGCCGCAGCCCAGGTTTAAACCCATGACCGCAAGATCTCTAGGCGAGCACTTTACTACTGCACTACTGTCCCCTTACTTTATTTAATAAGAAGTTAAGAACAATGGGTTACAAAATGATGAGAGAAAGAATCTGCTGCTACGAATTCCGGCAGCCATGTTGGGACCAAGTTTAGCTAGGGCCATCTTCCATGACTGTAATTACACTTATCTCCCTTGTCATTACGTCGATCATGTTTTTTTTTTGTTTTTTTTTTTTTTATTAAATATTTATTAAAGTGGTTAACATTAAGGCAGCCTAACTATGTACAATGCCTGTGGACCAC
>WNLI01083315.1:0-17387 GCA_025802215.1 Wirenia argentea
GTGCAGGTACAGAGAACTGGCACCTTGATCACATTCGAACATCAATTTACCAACACAGACAGAGTCGAATCATTCACGATGCGGGGCAGGGGGACGGTAATTAGGGTAAATTCCTTGCCCAAGAGAATTACAGAAATATAGGGAAAATGACACAAAACATTTGCCTTGCTTAAACGCTAAACCACTGAGCTAATGCCCCCCCCCCCCCCAGATCCTGGCCCATATCCTAGCAACGGAAAGTATAATAACGTTATAATATTTCTACCACAGAAGACGCGCCAGCAAGAGACCTATGCCTATGAGCGAAGTACCAAGCCCCAAGAGACCTAAACCCGCAACCACAACACTAGGCAATATCGCGTGTATGAATGCAAACCGATTTATACCTGCCCTCTATCGATACAATGCAAATGGCCCGGACGGGGATACCAGCAGCTCTCAAGGAACACACAGCGCATTGTTAGTATGTATATAATACGATTAGGCCTAATTAATAATTACCTCGGAGGCTCGGATTTATAAACGTCTGTGACATGGACCTAATCAATGCCGAGGATTATAATTTTACCTCGCCATTATAATCAAAAGATTAAGGCACATTTAACCTCGAGATCAATCGTTCACTCTCGTTATTCATCAGCATAATACCTTCGATCGTGGGCGGATTATGTTGTACTAATACCCGTATTAGACCTTAAATATACATGGTATTGCAACATCTGTTGCGCGTTGGTGTGATCTCGAGATCGAATTTATGGATAGAAATCTATAAAAATGTAAAACTTTTCTGCTACTTCGGGGTATGACATAGAAATATACGATGCTATCGAACCTATGTTTGATACACCATACATTATAATGTCTATGTTTTTCCAGAGAAGCCACCGAAAGCACGACTAAAGATGACACGACGCACCAAGAAGACGAAAGTCCGGCGTCCCCTATCAACATACACGATCTACTACAATACCTCGGGTAAGTGTAGCTGTTATAGTATTCGTATATGCGCGTATGAATGGATGTATGTTAGTAGATTAGAATTAATCGGCCAATATCCGACGGAGTGACGCAGCTGCGGAGACTCGGGGACTCTAATGTGAAAAACCTCGGAATCTATATCCCAGTACAGACAACGATACTCATTAGGAGATATTGTAAGGGGTATGTTGATATGTGATACGACTCTACTATCGCGCATCGTAAAGCAATTGACGTAATATGAAATAGGCGATGCCTACCGAGCGAGCTCGCCTTGACCAGAAATCACAATGCATGACCCCTGTTCAATTGGCTGGGAGTTTTTAGTGTTCGCTTCTACCTGATGTTCGTTACAACCTATATACGCCACTTCCTAGTTTTATAGTAAGGATGTACCAGGAAAATGCATTCGTAGTCGTATTGCGTTCGAGTCGCTATTAGCAAAATCGCAAATTCGCCATTTCCTGTTTCAGTATCGCCACAAATTAGCTATTTCCTGTTTCAGTTTTCAGTAATTTTCGATTGTCGTAGTATGCCAGGATAGTACACCCCCCAACAATTACAGGTTAAATATCCCTAGTTACTAGCAGTAAATAATATTACTTTATTACAGCCCGTTGGACCCCAACACACGGGAAATTCAACCACCGCAGCCAGCATCCAACACCACCGACACTAACGATTTCAGCGAGTTAGTATCTTATTAGATAAATACAGTCGAGATATAATAGACTAAGGAATAGGGTCGTGGGCGGATAGCTCGGTCGGAGCATGTTTGATTTGTAAGCTGAAGGTCATGGGTTTGACCCTCTATGATAGCTACGGATTTAATGCTCAAACTGAGCGACCCTCGTTTCCTTAGACATAGCATATCGGTTCACTCACGTGGAACTGAGTACCGATGTATATTTCCATGCCAATACGGGGACTTTGAGTTCAGTGAGCAGTGTGTTGCATATCACGCTAGAGCTGAAAATGACTCCTGCTATTTTTACTAACCTTAAGACGTATAAATACGTAGAAATGCGGTACATAAGACACTCACACACATGTCGCGCATGGACAAAAACACCGCCCTTAGATAGAACAAGAATGTAGACGTGAAAGCAAATTTCGGGGTATGAGAGTGGGGGGATGGAGGCGTCTGAACGACCTTGGTATTCGGGATAGTAGTAATGTCATGGAACTATAGGCGTCAATTGCCTTAACTTGCTGTATAATATTCGGCTAGGGGGGTGATTAAGCGTCTAAACGAAACGACATCGCAGATATCGCACGCGTCATAGTAGTAATAACATGCGCTATGGGATAGTCGGGTGCCTTCCATATAGGCTCGTGCTGTAGTGGTCAGCAGGCATGTTCATGTCAACCGACTGGCGCTTAGGCTTTAGCCTCTCGTGGATTTTTCCGAGCTTACAAACCCGTATCCCTGCTTGGTAACATAACCAGATTCTGAAAGTGCGATATTTAAATGCGCGCATTTCTTTATTTACTTATATAGTATCTAAGGATTAAGCGTATAACCAAAGTACATCGTGGATAACGCACGCGCCTTGACTATTCTAACGGTGATGTATGTCGGTACCTCACAACGTTAAAATTGATTAGCACCATAATAATCAACACCCACTCGCATTATACATTCGCAGCCCATTCTGGATGGAATTCGACGCAATGTCTAACCACGCCAGTACAAACACCCCAGTGGCAACAGTGGAGACCGTCACCCCAGCTGAACTACCCGTTCCTGACAGAGGAGGCGAAGCAGCATCGGTATCCGCGTCGTACACGGCGCCGTACACGACGTTCCCCGCACCAACCCCAGAAGCCGCTGCAGAGTATCTCCCGGCGGACATATCGTTCGCAAGGTGGAGCACTCCGAACCTCGAACCTCTAGAGCGATGGAACGAATATGCCTCAGCATGCGACATGCCGGTGTCTATGGAAAGTTTGGAAACCAAAGAAATGAGCCAAAAACTGCAGGCAGTCGCAGACAAAGTTGACATACTGATTGAACAATTTAATAATATCACCCACTGGATCACCCAACAATCGAACAAGTGAGTAACTTGTGTCGAGGAGGTTTATACCTCCGCGTTTCCGCCTCTGCCTATTGACCAGGGCTTAAATGTGTAGCAGTAGACTAAGTATGATAGTACAACTAACACAACGTCACGCCATTATATATTTTTTTCCATACGTTCATAACGAATGCGATTTAGAGTGTAATTTTGTTGGCCTTTCCTGCTTGTTTATCCGCAACGACTTACGCGTGTCACGCGATACCGATTAGTATGTAATTCGAAAAAATCGGCAAATTAATTTCCTAATTTATTAATATTTATAAAATGGTGTTGGCCATAGCGCGTATATCGGGTTATTTTAATTATTATGCCGAAATATCACACTGTATAGATTACTTATGTTAGTATGTTAGCGACCACCCTACTTTAATATAGCGGTAGGTACGATAATGCGATCTCAGGTCTCGCTAAAACACATACGTCTACCAGATATATAGGTATTATTACAAGAATCATTCCTGAAAGCTGTATATAAGCCATTATTATTATTATTTTTTCAGAAATATGCAGTCTGGTGCCGGAAATTATATGTGCGACATATGTGGTCGCACATACAAGGCCAAGAACAATCTAACGAGACATATGAATTCCCACTCTGACAAAAAATACGGGTGTGTTTGTGGAAGACACTTTCACAGAAAGGACACACTTAGTACTCACGAAAAAAGCTGTTCTGTTAAGAAAGACGGCATGCTATTATTCCCCAACGAAACCATAGATATAGAACCTACGCCAACCGTATCTACCTCCAAACCTATTCCTTTGCCACCAGTCCAATTCCCCACAACTGCGCATCAATCGGCAATTAATGACAATCTGCGTCATTATGAAATAGATGGCGAAAAATATGTAGACCCTCTATCATTCTTAAATAATATTAAAC
The DNA here is from genome assembly GCA_025802215.1 of Wirenia argentea. Classification (NCBI taxonomy): domain Eukaryota; kingdom Metazoa; phylum Mollusca; class Solenogastres; order Pholidoskepia; family Gymnomeniidae; genus Wirenia; species Wirenia argentea. Next base: position 3,946 of record WNLI01083315.1, read on the forward strand.
CTAGAATTGTAAACATTCTTCGTGATCAAGTAACAAATAGACGGGGGATTAAATGGAATATAGTTTTGAATACAAAATTTGTTAAATATGATGCAGATCCGAACCAAGAACCGAACACTCCGCATTTTCGTAGTTTCGCAATACCCTCTGTAAACGTAGAACAATTAGATAGTTCGTATGATGATGCCGTAAACACAATCATGACTTCAATAAGTAACTATACCAGAGACGGCAGTGGATTGATTTTTGATGAGATATCGTCACTACATTTAGATATCGCACAGTATAGTCCGATTAGGCCTACAAGCTACATTCCATTACCTAGCGAATTAAAAAATAAAAAATGTATTGTAAACATTATCAATAATGATGTTGAATGTTTCAAATGGTCTGTATTAGCGAAACTACATCCTGTAAAATCACATAGAGGACGCGTATCTAACTACGTTAACTATAGTAATGAACTTAATTTCAACGGTATTCCTTTCCCAGTAACGATACACTCTATCCCGAAATTTGAAAAGTTGAATAATGTAAGCGTAAACGTATACGGTTATGAAAAGGTGCCGTTCCCCGTTTACGTAACCCCTCAAAAAAGTGATAAACATGTAGATCTACTGCTTATTACTAATGGCAGCAAAAATCATTATTGTCTCATAACTAATTTTAGCAGGTTCCTAGCTAGTCTCACCAAAAATTCTAATAAACGGTACTTTTGTACGTACTGTATGCATGGTTTCATACGCGAAGATTTACTTGAGGTCCATGAGCCTCTATGTAAAGTACACGGAGGTCAACGTGTGAAAATGCCTAGAGAAAACGAAAGTCTGCTATCTTATAGGGACTATCACAAACAGTTGGCAGTGCCTTTCGTTATTTACGCCGACATGGAAAGCATTACGGAGAAAATCCATACTGCGGAACCCAATCCCAATCAATCACACACTACAAAATACCAACAACACACTGCATGTGGGTTTTCATACGTTGTTGTTTCAACCAACGAAGACAATTTTAAGCCTCCTGTAGTATACAGAGGGAATGACGCAGTAGATACTTTCATAGCACGTCTCCTCTCTGAAGAGGAGTGGATCAAGCAAAAATTGCAGCACATTGAGCCGATGATTTTCACAGACATCGACCAAATTAACTATGATAACAGTGTGAATTGTCACATATGTGACGAGGAATTGGGGAACGATCGTGTGCGAGATCACGATCACATTAGCGGAAAATTTCGAGGAGCCGCTCACAACAGTTGTAATCTCAATCACACATATTCTAGAAAAATTCCTGTTATTATGCACAATCTAAGAGGTTATGACTCACATTTAATTTTACAAGGCCTATCTAAAATAAAAAATAAGGAAATAACATGTATACCAAACAACACCGAAAAATATGTCTCGTTTGCGATAGGTGACTTACAATTCATAGACTCATTCCAATTTATGAATTCATCATTAGAAAAACTTGTAAGCAATTTATCTACTCAGGGTTCTGACAAGTTCACCCTGTTGAATAAGTTCTTCGACAAGGATAAACTGCCGCTCTTATTACGTAAGGGTGTTTATCCCTACGATGAAATGTCATCATTCGCCAAATTTGAAGAAGAGGCTTTACCCCCGAAGGAATTTTTCTATAATATATTGCGAGATGAGAACGTTAGTGACGCCGATTATGAGCATGCACAAAATGTGTGGGAATCATTCAATATGCGCACGATGGGTGACTATCATAATCTATATTTATTAACAGACACTTTACTACTAGCGGACGTATTCCAAAATTATAGGCAATTATGCATGTCGTATTATAAATTAGACCCCTGTCATTTCTACACCGCACCTGGCCTAGCGTGGCAGGCATGTTTGAAAATGACTGGCGTGGAGCTAGAATTGCTAACGGATGTGACTATGTATAATTTTGTGGAGGCTGGTCTGCGAGGGGGGATATCTGTGATCAGCAAGAGATATTGCAAAGCTAACAATCCGTATATGGAAAATTATGACTCATCGAAAGAAAATAGCTATATAATGTATCTAGATGCCAACAACTTATATGGGTATAGTATGGCACAGCCATTGCCAACAGGGGGGTTTAGATGGCTGAATGATAAAGAGATAGACGAATTTGACATTACTAATGTAGATGAGGATGCCAATGTCGGGTATATTTTAGAAGTCGACCTAAAATATCCCCCAGAACAACATTCTAGTCACAGCGACTACCCCCTCGCAGCCGAAAAGCTCAGAGTGACGCCTGATATGCTCTCGACATACTCGAAACAATTACTGAATACCCTAAATATCAAACACTCGTCATCTGAAAAACTCATTCCGAATTTAAATGATAAATGTAATTATGTAATACATCATAGTAACTTAAAGCAGTGTGTGGATCTAGGACTACAAATAACCAAGATTCACAGGGTTTTAACTTTCCAACAATCGAAATGGCTAAAAAAATACATAGATTTTAATACCGAAAAACGAACGATGGCTAGAAATGAATTTGAGAAAGACTTTTTTAAGCTCATGAATAACAGTGTTTTTGGAAAGACAATGGAAAATTTGAGGAAACGTGTGAATATTAAATTGGTCACTGACGAAAAAAAATTACTGAAATTAGTCGCCATGCCATCGTACACTTCTTTCCACATATTCGATGACAATTTCGTTGCAGTTAAGATGAAACAAACTAATTTATTTCTAAATAGACCAACGTACGTTGGATTTTGCGTTTTAGATATATCTAAGACGCTAATGTATTCATTCCACTATGGATATATGAAAAAGAAGTATGGGGCGAGAGCGCAACTCGCCTTTACAGATACAGATTCACTTCTGTATTACGTAACGACGGATGATATTTATAAAGATATGAACGAAAGCATAGACCATTTCGATACGTCGGACTATCCGCCTAACCATTTTATGTATAGCAATACCAATAAAAAGAAACTAGGAAAATTTAAGGACGAGACGGCGTCAGTACCGATCGTTGAATTCGTGGGTCTGCGATCTAAAATGTATTCGTTTAAATTTCTGAACGCGGAAGGAGGTATAACTGAGAAAAAGACAGCCAAAGGTATAACGAAATCAGTAACCAAAAAAGACATTCGTCATCAGGACTATATTGACTGTCTCCAGCTGGGTAAAATTAAAATGGCACGTATGAAACAAATTCGTTCTATCAAGCATAAACTCTTCTCAGTTTCCCTAAATAAAATAGGGTTAAGCCCCTATGACGACAAGAGACACATATTAGAAGATGGTATTAACACTCTCGCCCATGGGCATAAAGATATTAAACTATAACTACACTGTTTAAATTATCAGTGTGTAATGCAGAAATTGCCTATGCTTTCGCTCATATCTTTAAGTATATTCATCTGATAATGGAAAATTAAATTCAATATATTTTTTTCAGCCATTGTCGATCTTTTACATATGTTCACTATTTACACGTATTTACATATAGGTAAAATTGTGGAATACGTCCGCTAGTAGTACAGTAATGATATGTTAATACGTTTATTGTGGGATATATATACGCGATTTTTGATAATATCAGTACATAATAGTTTTTTTTCATCTTTATGTATTTTCACACGTTGACCTCCATCCACCACGTAGAGACTCCAGTAAATCTCATCGTATAAAACCACGCATGCACTACACACGGAAAAATGTTATTTAAGTCTGAATAGGTAAATTAATAGGTAATATCCACGGGGCATACTTTTGGCATTATTTGCTTACCACCAATCACTATACCGATATAGACGCTATGGCCAACACCATTTTATAAATATTAATAAATTAGGAAATTAATTTGCCGATTTTTTCGAATTACATGCCAATCGATATCGCGTGACACGCGTAAGTCGTTGCGGATGAACAAAACAGGAGAGGCCCACACAATTGCGCTCTGAATCGTATTCGTTTTGTACGTACGGAAAAAATATATATAACGGCGTGACGTTGTGTTAGTTGTACTATCATAATTAGCCTACTACCACACATTTAAGCACTGATCAAGGGCAAAGGCGGAAACGCGAAGCTAAAAACCTCCTAGACACTTGTTCGATTGTTGTTGAGTGATCCAGTGGGTAATACGGATTTGTTTTACAATGGAAAACGTCCTTAGTATTACTAAGTACTAAAAATGTGATCGATATGTATATAGACTGTATAATTAATATGTATTTGTTATTTGTATTTTGTATTTGTTACGAATAATAAAATGTATTAAACTGTTTAAAAGTACGTAGGCCTACTGCTAAACTAAACTTTATATAAGATTAGAATGTTAGATGTAATATCTATCATTCTATTCTTATAAATTTCGTTTTCGTTTTCGTTTTCGTTTCGTTACATATGTTACGCAACATTCTAAAAGTAGCCTGAAGTAGGCATTGCTTTTCAGGTATTCCTATCAGCATAATTAATTTATTTTCTCCCATTCCTAAATCGATAAGACCTTTATTCTAAATCAGTATTCATAACTTATAATAAAAATACTATCTGATATTTTGAAAGAAATTTACGTTGTGTACCTCTGTAATTGCATGCCAACTTTAGTCTACTTTTAGAATGTATTTCCAAATCTGTATATTAATCAAATATCATATTTTGTATTGTTTAAACTGATTATATTGAGGTGCTTTCAAACGATACCTAGCAAAAATGCCCCAAATGTTAAAGTAGGGGCATGGTAGGACACTGTATATTTGTACAGCTTGACAGAATTAAATTTGTAACTAGCCTATTATAATTTAAATTAAATATGTAATTGCAACGTTAATAATACCATACTAATTTTAAAAGAAATAAATTTGTGTACAGTATAATATAGATAATCTTTTGTTTTTACCTATTACGTATTATGTACTAACAGAAAACGTGTGTTGAGCTCATTTTAATAAATTTATTTACACATATTTACACACCAAGAAATACGACGAACAATTACACTAATGTAGTCACTACTAATGTCTGCCATGCCATACGGCTCGGAGCTGATTACAGTCCTGACACGTCAATTCGGATACTTCCACATTAGTTATAAGTAACATACCTCAACTATTTACAAATACAGATTATATTAGTTATACCTTACATACTTCAACTATTTACAAAATTATTATAAATTAATTAATTCATTTACAAAATCAAACACTTTAATGTCGTTCAAAATATGATCACCATCGAACCTATTTACAATGTCTGACATCGAAACATTGCGACATCTCATTAACATATAGAATATCACATATTGCCCACATACCGCAGTTACACTAGATTGTAATTGTTTATCATTATATGTCCATACTATACTATTTAGCGTCATGTAATCTAGAAACTCGCGATGCATTGGTGGTAACCCCATAGAATCGAAATACTCGCCCCGACCAACATCGTCTACATGTATACCAATCCAATGAAGACCTTGCTTGATAGAAGGTTGCGTATTACTTATGAGGCAACTACGTCCAGCCATACCAGCCGGTAAAGTGTCAAGGGAATATACCCCTTTAAATATCGGATTAGTGAAGTCATCCTGGCGTAGAAGTTCCGCGATTTGAAGGTTGTTCATGCTGTAAAATCTGTGAGGACGTTTCTAGCTTTATCTACTTCGATCATATTAGGACGTTCGAGTAAACAGATGGCGTTGATAGTAGTTGTAAGTGCTTCGGCAAAGTGAACTTCGAGGCTGAGATTCCCAGTTTGAATAAGGTCGAAATCATCGCCTTCAACCAGGTCAGGACTCAGGTCAATCGTCCAAAGAGTATAGCTGAAAAATATATACAGCTCTGTGTGAATACGGCCAAACGAATTGCATAGAACTTAAAACAGTCATTTCACATCTTGCAGTTTATTTGTATACGATGTAATGAATATTATACATACCCATTCCGATAGTCTTCGTATGACACTGAGTTTCCCCAGTCTTGAAATGCTTTAGCACTCCCGAGGTACATACTCATGAAACTGGAGGCGTACGTCTTGTTGGTAAAATCGGGTGTGAAGGCTTTACTTGGAAGTTGAGTACCATTGCGACGAAGTGACAGATAGTTCACTTTAAAATGTCTAAAATTGAATGGATTTTTCGCGTAGTCTCCATTTAAGGCCGCGTTGTCCACAAATCCAATAATTACGCGAGTCGGTAGTTGACCCAAAACTAGATTTTGCTGTGTACTTATGAGACTTCCGCGTGGAATGGAAAATACTTTTGTCTCAACTCTCTTTATAGGATATTTGGCTGTACCCTTCTCCAACGCTTTCATGGCCGATATCTCAACAGCTGGGTCTAACTTAACTTTCCGCACGTATAAACTAGCCTCTTTGATATTAACGCGATATTTCTCAGTCTCAGTCCCATCAACCATAAGACTAAATGTATCTTTCGACCTGATTAACCGAATTTTAACTTCTACGCCGCTCATCATGTACCTCTCTTGGAAGAATATATCAGCGTGTAGTCTTCCGATCATATCTACGACAGCACTCTCTTTAGTTGCTTTTTGTCGATTACTAACACCTATGTTGGTTGCTGCAACAGTCTCAAATTCAGAGGCGTCATCCTTAAACCAGAGGCTATTAGTAAGGTGGCCCGTCTTCGCATCATGTCCGTAATTAAGTAGCGTCTCCAAGTAGCTTCTATAAGCATATGTATTGGTGGATGGGGTTATTAGTTTTCCATTGAGAGATATATCGACTTGACTTATAAGACTGTGCAGCCAGTTATTTACAGGGCTAACTTTCGCCGCGGCAGCGATGGCTGTACCGTCTGCTTTAACTATTCGTGCTTTGATGTTGATGTATGTGTGTGCTAAATCCAAAAAATCTGATCCGTTTATTGCAAATTCTATCGGCCCAGTATCGGTTAATGTCGCGATAGGATGGTACTGTTCGAAAAAGCCATCTGCTATTGCGGTGTTCGTTGGGGGTATTGAAAACCAATCGATCTGAGAGTTCATGCTTTCGCTGCTTTGAGGATGTATTAACGCCATCACGAAAAAATATCTATAGTTTTCTTCCTTCGCTTTGAACGTTTCCCTTTGCTTTTGGCTCGAGTTGCCGGAGCGCGTCTTTTTATAGGTCGCCTGAAGCCCTCGTTCAACAATTCACTGCCTGCTTTTTTAAGCGTTCTTTTAATCACGTGAGATGGTTTTTTACCTTCTAATATACCGCTAGCAATTTTAGGGATTGTTGTGAGTGCCTTTCGACCTATAGCTTTAGCACCAGTCTTCAGTAGTGGCATGATAGCCTTAGACAGACCCGAGAAAATACCGTATCCACGTTGCATACGAGTGCCTGCATAAGGAGGAGGAAACCCATTTCCAACTTGCCTCATATAGTAGTCGTCATATAAACGTTGAGTACACTGATGCTTCATAGTTGATGTCTTTTACGTCTAAATTGCAACGTCACCACCAGTTTTCCAGACTCAAATGTCACAGGTTGTCCGGTATCATCGTATAAATACACCCCTATCGTGCTGAAATTCTTCGTCTGTACAGGGTGGAAATAAGGCTGACTATACACTACACTAATTAGCCCCTCTTCCTTATCAATTACCGGCACTATCCTTAGAAGTGGCGCGAGAGTGTCACCCACTGGATGAGGTCGGACTATATCACTGTATACGTATATACCGTAGAATCCCTGATTAACATCAACTGTATGTGGCGGCGCGTAATTTCCTTCGTTATATACTCGCACATTATCGCCCCAAAAGCCTAATATATTTTTTAACCCTTCGCTTAATTCTAGTATACAGTCTTTCTCCACTGACATGTTACATTTTTTAGTTCGGCTGTTATAGCTCATGTTAAAAGATTTCAATTCGAGGGCGAATTCGTTTATCGCGTCAATTATCTCCTGCGCGTTATCATATCTACCGGGGGTTATTTTGTAGAAATATGATGAAAATACATCGCCTATGTTTTCTTGTACGGAGTAGCCGATTGCTCTTTTTCTTCGAGGTAGCAATACCACTCTAAGGTCCGAGGGCTTGTTTTTAATCGATAACTTGACGATACATTGATCTTTACGAACGTTATACCACGTCTTGGAATATTGGATTTCACTTAACCCCACCTCCCAATCACCCTCCAAATCAATTTGATGTGCTAGTTTTGTTGTATAGGATGTTAGCGTGTTGTCTGGGAAATAAGTGGATGAACTATTACTCGGTAGAGTCAATAGGAACATGTTTACTTATTTTCGGTTGCGGAAGTAAATATCCCAAACTACTAGCCAGTAGAGCGGTCCACAATTCTTTGTCTTCCGTACCAGTTGTTAAATTGTATAAACTTATTATTATTATAGTGTATATGATTAATACTTGACAAAAATATACAATTTCGCTTCTCGGAACCGCTCGTCCGAAAACGCACCAACTTCGACGAGAATCGTTGTCCATAATAATGAGTCTTGCATCGTTTCTATGGTTTTATATCCGTCTTATTTATCCATTGGTTGAATGAATCGGGATATCCTAACCATTTTACAAAAATTTTATTTTTCCTTCGTTTTAAAACTTTTTCTATCTTATATATGTCTTGACCCACGACTTTTGTTAATTCTTGTTCATAAAAACTACCGAGTAATGGTTCTCCGCTATAATCCGTTAGTTTATATGTCGTTGGTACTGTGTTTAATACCTTGACGATGGTAAATATCTCCTCGCTGTAGTTTTGTTCATATCCTTTCTCAAATGTTCTCTTTACTTTACTTATTCTCACTCTATTATTAACTTTAAATCTAGGTTTCTTCCTACCGCCGAAATTCCCATACAATCGCTTCCAAATAATATGTTCGTTGCCCGCGTTCACGTTGGCTGGATAAGTTTTAATGCTTCTATGATGCGAATGGTTGTAAGACCTAACGAAATCTTGTAAAACGTCTATATATTTATATGTATTATTATGGGTAAAATACCTGAACATTCTAGATTTCAAAGTTCTATTAAACCTCTCTACAACAGCCGCTTTTGTCTCAGAATTATGTGTTGTGAAAAAGTGAATGTTATTACTTTTCAAAAATTTTTGAAACGGTTTGTTCAAAAACTCAGTTCCTTTGTCTGTTTGTAAATTTTTAGGTTTACGCCCCTCAGCGAGAATACGTTTGAATGCGGCCAGCAAACTTTTACTCGTTTTATCTTTCAGCGGAATAACCCACGCGTACTTGGATAATACATCTATGCATGTCAACAAGAACTTATATCCTCTGTTGTGGGTAGTAATATTGCTTAGATCTGCTAGGTCTGCTTGCCACTGATCATCCACACCAGCTACTATGGTTTTACGTCGGGGAAAACGCCGCCTCGCCGGCTTGTGTAAGGTATATGTCCGTTGAGTATTGAGCCATCTTTCAGCAGCTGATCTGCTCTTACCCGTTGTCCGTGATAGCGGTTTAATACCCCCATAACTACCGGCGATACTCTGATCGTAGTACACTTCTTCCATTATTTGGATTTATATACCGCCCATCTTTTAGGTGTCATTGGACTCGCACTCTTTCTTGATGTACGCGTCTTGGGTGTTGATTGCGGTGGTATAGGCGTCGATAAACTCATCACTTTCCCTGTCGTGTCATCCATCTTTTTCAACACATGAGTATTGCCAACCAGATGCCTCGGTAGATTTATGTCTTGTAATACCTTCACAAATACATCCTGACCTTTTAAAGCTCGCTGTTTTTTCCTGTCCCTTACTACGTCGTTTACTAAATCAGTTATGTTGGTGTTTGGGTATGTCTGCTCATTATATATTATTTCACCCTTCTCATTCCATTTCAAAGCAGGCTTAAGTCTCTTCAGAACTAAACCCGCTTTACTTTTCATGGTGCTCGGAACAGTGTCTATTATATCTTCGTCACCCAACGAAGTCTGTGTATCAGTATTAGTTCGCGTAGCAGACTCAACACGCATAGCCGGGTGTGGTCTTTGGGAATTGGCGTACTGGTCATTGAACGATTGATACCTCGCAAGAACACTATTATACATTCTAACTTTATCACTGTCACTCGTTATCGGTGTGTCTAGAATCCCTTTCATATCTCTGTCTAACTCGGAAAGTGTCGCAACGAGAGGAGGAGTTGGTGGGCGATGGATGGAGGGTAGCATTCTCGGATCAACTAACGCCATCTTCTTCATTGTCCTCCGAATAGCTTACCCACAACAGGGCCTAGAAGTCCGGCTATTGCTGGAATTAAAAATGGCAGAAATCCTCCTCTTTGTAAAGTCTTCCGTTTAGTCTTGATACTTTTGTTCTTGTCAGCTACAACTCTGATGTCCTTCTTGTATCTCACCAGTTTCTTCTTTTGCTTGGATGTTAACGGGACATTCCCTTTTAAAGTGTTGTCGCATATCTCACATAAGCACGTTAGTAAATCTTTATTGGCATTGGCTATTATACGTTTTCTTAATTTAGAATTCTTTTTACCCAATAGACGTAAAGTACGCGCATTGCGTTTTAGCCTCGCTGACATGTTGCTGTTTCGATATCGTAAACTACACTGATGTATTTTTATAAGTCGTCGACTTTTTATTTCTTTATATACACATATCTCACATCACCTGGGAATACGCCGGTTGTAAGCCTCATATTCTCAGGTGTATTTTGCTTCAAGTCTACTACTAAGTACCCGTGCGGTTGAGAAGTGGCATCCTTATATGCCTCCTTCATATATTCGGATTTACCAGGGAACATTTGTTTGGAAAAGTGTACTATTTGGCTGGCATCTCTCGGATTCTTGAACAATATTATATAATGTGAATTAAGGCTAATTGTTCTGTGGTGTTTATTCTTGTTGAAGAGGTTTTGTACGATGTATATGACACTAATGTTTCTATGGTGTGACCCTTTTGTGAATAGGTTAGATATTCGTTCGTCAGCTTCTGCCATCAAGTCGTCTACAATCAGTAGTGTGTTATTGTGTATGTTGTCCGTGTTTGGTATACCGTCAATAAATGTTACATTTGGCATAGATTCATACAACGGTTGCCATTCAGAATATGACCAAATAATATGCGTTGGTACGGGGGATACCATTTCTCGTATATGACTCACAATCTTGGACACGTGTACACTTTTTCCACATGATGACGGCCCGACTATTATCATGCAAAAAGGCGCTTTAAATTCCATTGCGTAACAACAAATGAACACATAAAGTAGGAAATGAACAAAAAACACGAGTTTTATAGTTATATATCATTTAATTAGTCAATTATATTCTAAATTAATCCATTTAGCTATATACATACATTCGTAACACAAACACCTTATTACTAAATATTGATATACACATGATAAATAAATGTAATCCACGATGTGTTTATAAATACACATAGTAATCCCAAGTGTTTTTATTTACAATGTTCTATAGAGTCTATGTCGTCTCTTCCACGGTGTCCGATGTAAGATCTTCTTCCACGGTCTCCGGTGTAAGAGTGGTATAGTCCCGTAATATCGCTACAAACAGGTCCGTTTTCATAAAATCTTCCAGCATTTCACACGTGTCGCTTGATAAGTCGTGCTCTACGCGAAACTCAATCCAGAGTTCATCCTTATCCAGTTGGTCGAAGGCACGGTCGAATAAGGCATCGTAATCCGGAGGATATAAACATTGGTGCTGCACCTGGCTGGAGTGATCCACCTGGCACCCATAACACTCGGCCTCGTTTATCTGACAAACTTCCCACATTACACCTTCTAGATACTTAGCCACTAGGAGAAGTTGTAGTCGTAGTTCGCGTTGCCGTTGTACAGCAGCTTCGGCCATAGTGTCAATTAATCGAATTATTATAGACTAATTTAACACGGTTTAACACTATAATCAAAACAAATATCACTACTATCGCTACTTCATACGAACGATGTCTAAACGTTAATATAGTCAGGTAGCTACGATATCGTTACTTTTATAACCTCTAGGTAATACGGATTACCCGAGGGTACACGATTGGTTGTCAAATGGGGTATTGTCAAAGTTAGTATTGGGATCGACCGACACCACTTTTTCCGCGCTGTCCGTATCTAATGGTAGCACATTACACTCTGGACAGGTCAAGGCCACGAATGGTAGCGCATGCGCGGGATCTTCTATGCATGTCGTGATGTCATCAAACCCGCTAAGCGCATTGAACACATGCACGAGTTCGGCGCATAGACGATTCCACTGGTGATATCGTAGAAAGATACCCCTTTTACTTGGTAGTATTAGCTGCTGATTGTCTTTTGGAATAAAAAAATGGCGAAGGTCTATACCATTCCGAGTCGCGGTGATGTAGACATGCCGACCGATGCGAAATTTCCTTTCTAAATTCTTTTCAAGGCACGCGTTCACGTGAGGATAACACTCGTTTAAGGTTTTGAATGCACGGTAATTCAAACTGATGCCCCTCTTGGTTGGGTATTCGGCATTACAACTCCCCTCTAACCATTGCCGAATGTCCATACGTGGTTCTTTGCGCCACATCCCATTCGTTAACTTAACACCGTCGCCTAAATCACATTTAATGTACTCACACATTCTTATTTAAAGTTATAGGCAAAATAGTACAGATTGTAAAACGGGAAAGTAGTGCGGGATATATAAAATAGTTTATTATGTTTAACTTACTAAACCACTCGGCCAAATAAACTATTATTTAAACGATTCACCAGCGGGTAAGCACTTTCGTCATTACATTCGACGTATGATCACGTATCAGTTATAACAAGTATATTTGACAAAAGCGTAATCGGACATTTGACAAGGATCATCGAGTAGGCAGACTTGTCAATATTTGACAAGGATATTTGACAAGGACATTTGACAAAAACAAGTGCATTTGACAAGCATATTTGTCAAATATTCATTTGACAAAGCTAGTTGACAAGTGTTTTGTATCCGTATCCGTCTGGCATTGGAAAGCCAGTGTGTATACTACTGACGTACAATATCTTCAAAGCTTCTTGGCTAATAGATATTGACAGAGCACTTGGAACAGTAGCATGCCAGACTCTTGAATCCATAATAGAACCCAATTATACTGTATTACCATACTCTACGTTAATGAAGTTAATGGTATTATGGGCCAATGTTGTGATGGAGAAGATTATACAAGTACACGTAAAATATATAAGTGTGTTTTTATATGCTAGAGATACAATACGGGTTTTTTTTATCGGATACATACTCGAAAAAATACTGTCTATCCAAAGGAGAAGAATGTACATGCATGCAATGTAATGAATATACATGTATAAAGTCTATGTTTGTATCATTCTTATAGTTGTTTGAAATTAAATATGTAATTACGTATGTGACATACATACAACCGTAGTGTATACTAGTATATTGTACACTATAAAAGTTGGTGACACCGAAATAATCAACGTGTACAGACCACCTCCCTCATCTGCTCCCCCTGAGAAACTACCA
>WNLI01083316.1:0-10837 GCA_025802215.1 Wirenia argentea
AACAAAGAATCTACGTCCTCCCGAGGGCCCCCAGTCCCCCCCCCCCCCCCCCCCCCCCGTTCCCCAACCTTTCCGGTGTTGTCAAGTATCACTTTCTCATTGTAAGCTAAAGCGTTAAACATCCCCCACCTCATCCCCCGCACATATCCCACTATATCGCGATACACGACCACCCATAACATATCGCACCAGCGCTACAGAATCAGATTTCCACACACCCCGTAAAGTTTACGCGGTTTGTTTATGCAGCTACCCGAGAACGGATTTAGTATCGCATGCACACTGGGGAACCAACACAAACCATCTGGCCAGCAGGCCATGTTCCACTCAAGCCAGATTCCCATATCTCTGTACGCACTGCATGATCCAGTAACCAGTATACCGTACTATAATATCCCAGTATCCCAGTATCCCATATACACCCAGAGTGTTGTATATCTGCCAATACTGATAGTCTGATCTAAAATTACCAAGAACCCGATGCAGATTCCTAGTGTATTCATTACATATTATATTCTCCCTGTAGCATGTACATTGTACAGAGGCAGTTAGTAATCTGGTATGAGCTCATCAGTATTGTGGCTACTGTTTAGTATAGTGTGTATATTGGATATTCTTTCTGAAGTTTCTCTATAGTTACAGACTTACAGTGTACAAGAATACGTGGTATTATGGTATAAACTTTGCCTGAACTTTGTTAGACCTCTACCTTCTGAAACTACGAAAACTTTTATTAGGTACGTTAACTTTACTCTTTTGGTCTACTATACAGTAACTTAATGCTTTATGTAGGAGGTACAGGTATAATATTATTTATTTACAATATTACCATATCATTTAAAGCAATATTATCATTAGACTACTAGTAACTCCTTACCATTAATATCAATTGTTCCAAATGGCAAAATATCAATCATTCAAAATTTCAAAATATCAATCATTCAAAATTTAGGTATTTAGGTGATGATCAACAATATTTAGCCTACATTTTAATTTTTTGATAGTCTGCTTAAAGTACAATAATTTGTCTATAGGCCTACCATCAAATGGAGTAAATTCAACACTATTGGCATGTAGAAATTATGTCGCGATGCTGCCATTTGAAATATGAAAGCTAGTATAGTATTCAGAATTTCAGGGTGGTTCAATAAAACAGCATAATGTGTATAGCCTTTTAAGCGCATTTCTTGAGGTAGATGCCGCGATGCCCCGGAGGTTGCCTTCCTGTCCTTACTTATTGTGACGGATATTTATCATATTCATAAAATAAAGATAACTCTGAAATAAATAGTTTCAACGATTGCTACAGTATAATCACTCAGTATTCTAGTGTCTTAAAAATTTATATAATCTAACACGGTCTAATGTGTAAGCAATTAGACAATATTCTGTGACGTCTCTCTAAATTTCAAATTCCAACCATTAACAAGCAATATCGAATACAATGAAGGGGCGGAGTCAGCATGCGGGAGACAGACTGCAGTTGTCCGTGTCCGATTGGTTACGTTTTAATCAATCATTAATGACGTCACAAGAAAATAATTAGGGATGTCATCAATAAATCTGTGGCGTACCTATCATGTAGTGTATCGTTAGTGTAGTAGGGGCGTTTATTATGGTAGCCTCTAATAGGTGCATAGGGGGAGGGGGGGGGGGCGCTAGGGTACATACATGTATTTATGTTTAAATCGGGGACCACGTATTGTGCAATGCATGTCCAGACCGTGTGGCGTAGGTGCGACGACCATGTGACGTAGGTACAGAGGCAGTGTGGCGTAGGTAGAACGCACGTGGCGTATAGATATACATACACGGTCGTCACATGTACACCATGCACATCTACGCCTGGCGTAGTAGACTTCTGGCGTATTTGTGTTTGGATGTGTGGCGTAGCCTATATGCGTAGGAACGTGTGGCGTATATGTGCGCGGAGCGTGTGACGTATATGTGTAGTAACAAACTGTAACATGTTGCGTATTATGTATGGACGACGTGTGGCGTATATATGTGCATGGACGTGTGGCGTAGATGTGGAGGGCCGTGTATCGGACATGTATGTGTAGGGACCATAGTCATCATACCATAAAACTCGATGGTAGGGACGTGTGGCGCATATACGTGTGGCGTATATATACAGGGACATGTGACGTATATGTGCAGGGACGCAGAGACATGTGGCGTATAATTATGTCCACAACGTGTGATGTGCAATGTGCATTGTAGGAACGTGTGGGCGTATATATGTGCAGGAACGCAGACGAACATTATGTATTAATACTATTAACATAAAGCATTATAATATTTCGTGACACTCCCCACATCTAGAAAACTGATGTCGACGTCTCTATTTGCGTCACAAATCAAAACATGATGCGTACTTAGAAACGGAAGAAACTTTACCTGTTTCAATTAAATAATCGAAGTGTAAACGGCGGCTTAAAGCGGTCGTCAATATGCCTAATCGGTGCTGCTTCAGCGTCAGACAGCGAGATAGGCAGAGGAGGCAGGGAAACAATGACGTTGTAAAACACTTTATGTGTAATTACGATGTGATTATAGTGCATTGTTGTATCGACCTGTTGATGGTGGCCTCCTAGGGTTCGGCCACGTCAGCTTTAGGTCACTAATTGCCATCTACTGATCGTTTGGCACGTCAGCATCCCCGTGTTAATTGTGTCATATTATTTTGTGATCTGGGAGGGGCTTTGGAATTCGTGGGGGCTTTGTCATATTATGTGTCCAGCGTGAGATGAATAGCATGTGTAAGTTTCTTAAGTGCGTATAGAATGAATTTCAATTCCATGCTTATTTAGTCGTCATTTCTTATTGTTTTTATCATTTTATGCATAGCCTAAGTATGAAATTCGTTTTTTACATTTGTTTTTAAATGTTGCTATAGTGTACTGAACTACTGATAGACTAAACTAAAGGCGATAAGTATATACGCACTATTAATTATTTACACTATGCGTATACGGTAATTATGATATTATTTTGTTTATTTTAAGAAAGTTGTGACTTACATATTATTACCACTCTCTTCGGTAGTATTACCGCCCTCGTTGGTAGCAGTCCCTTTCCGTAGCAGTTCTTCGGAAGCAGATAGTAGTCCATGACCCCCTTTCGGTAGTACTATCTCCTGCCGTATAGTTCCACCCGTGACCCCTCCTGTAACAGGTAAACCTCCTGTAGCAGATCCACACTCGGTAACAGTTCTTCCTTCTACGGCGGCAGTCTCCCCATTGGGCAACACTTCATCGTTTTACAGTCTGTAAAAATTACAGTGCACTTCGCGCCTTATCCGAGCCTCGGCACCCTGCTGAACGACCAGAGCGCCCCCATATGACGTCACCCACCCTACCAGTATCATCCACTTCGGTAGAAGTTCCAGCCCCCTCCTCTGATATAGCAACTCTAACACTAACACTGACTCCATCGTTTTGCAGTGCACTTCGCACCCCGGCCGGGCCTCGGCACCCTGGGAGAAATCAGCATGTTGAACGACCAGAGCGCCCCAGTGACATCTACCCCACCCGTCATCCCGTCCTTTGGGTTCACCCAGGAGCAGGTGGCATGTGTGTGTGAGGTGCTCATTCAGGGAGGCAACATCGAACGACTTGCCAGGTACCTTACTGACATTACAGTGTAGTAAATAAAAATACAGTATTTAACAACTTGTAGCAATTTCTAACGACTTGTAACAATTTCTAACAATTTCTAACAATTTTATAACAATTTCTAACAATGTCTAACAATTTCCAACAATTTCTAACAATGTCTAACAATTTCCAACAATTTCTAACAATTTCTAACAATTTCTAACAATTTCTAACAATTTCTAACAATTTCTAACAATTTCTAACAATTTCTAACAATGTCTAACAATGTCTTATAATTTCTAAACATTCCAAAAAATTCATTAAATAATTTCAAAATATTCTAACAAATTGCAGAGAATTGTAAAAAAAATTATAAATAAAAAATCCTAAACATTCCAAACATACATTCCAAATTTCCACAAAATTCTAAAAATATTCACAAAATTAACAAAGGTTTAAAAATTACAAAAATCTTCGCAGGTTCCTGTGGTCACTACCGGCGTGTGAACACCTCCACAAGAACGAGAGCGTCCTCAAGGCCAAGGCCGTCGTGTCGTTCCATAGAGGCAACTTCCGGGACCTTTACAAACTTCTCGAGAACAACAACTTCGGCCCTCACAATCACCCGCAGCTCCAGGCCCTCTGGTTAAAGGTATGGTGAATACAAGATATTACAACATTATATCTGGCTGCGTACATGTATACGTTCTACACAGTCCCTTTGGTTGAACGTACATGCTGACTAACAGTAACAACCTGCTACTTATTGCGACTAATTTGAAGAAAATCTGTTGGTAGCCTAATTAATTTTCATTCTAATGTTTCGGGTGGCCATCTTGGTCGACATCTTGGATTTATTAAAGCGCTGTGTCCCTGGAGATCATTTTTCTTCGACAATCGAAAGCACACATATATAGGCTACGTGTCTCCCATTGCAGGCTTCAATTTAGAGCTTCCTCGAGACCAAATAAATAGGTCAGATTATTAGTTCTGTAGTCTCCTTGGCGCAATGTTATTGAAGGCACCATTCTCACGTTGCTACATCATGATTTGACACTTGATTTTGTCTGGACTTTACTTTGACTTAATTTTGTACCGCGCAGGCGCACTACCTGGAGGCGGAGAAGCTGCGAGGCCGACCCCTGGGAGCCGTGGGAAAGTACCGCGTGAGGCGAAAGTTCCCCCTACCGAGAACGATCTGGGACGGAGAGGAGACCAGTTACTGTTTCAAGGTAAGATTGGTGACTGTTATCAGTGTCTGTATTCATCTACGTATTCCCCCTCCCCTTGCACCCATTATCCCGCATTTCCATCTACCTATACCTCTCTGCATTTTCCATATCATTCTCCGTACCTGAAGTTCTGAACCCCACCTCTATTCGAAAGCATTAGCGAGCATAGATACTAAGTGAGTTAGATCGGGTCTTATTGTTGGTGTTGCTAAAACAAAAGTCTACTGAGCGACTGATCTGAAATTCCTCAATGCATCATGGTCTGGCAGCATGTCATGTACGAATTATTCTTGAGGGAGCCGAGATTAAGCGGATGAGGAGGATTTTTGTATACCTGTAGTGGGGGCACTGGATCGTGTCACAGGTGAAGTCGGTGCAGGCGCACATCTCCACCAGTGATGGACAACTTGGCAGGTAATGGTCCCATGCATGAGATCCCCTTGTGGTGGTGATTTTACTGACGATGATAATAATGATGAATTCGAAACCACCAGGAGAAATCGCGGAACGTGCTACGAGAATGGTACGCGCACAATCCCTACCCGTCGCCCCGAGAAAAGCGAGAGTTAGCAGAGGGAACAGGTCTCACAACCACTCAAGTCAGTAACTGGTTCAAGAACCGTCGACAGAGGGACCGGGCTGCCGAAATCAAGGACACAAGGTTGGTGCAGCTAATATGACATTGTGTAGGCTACAGTGTAGGCCTATTATGGGATGTAGAGTGTAATGCGCAGTGCACAACAACGCAAGTCAGGAACTGGTTCAAGAATCGTCGTCGGAGGGACCGGGCCGACGGGCTGTAGAGATCAAATTGCAAAGATGGTGCGTAGGAGTTATGTCGTAATTTTAGTAATTTACGATGTTGTTGTATGTTATAACTATCCAGTATAGGGCCTAGTGCACTAATACATACACTGTTAGTGCTACTTCTAGTGAAGACGGTATAGTATAGCTTACATCACATAACTCGGTCAGTAACTGGTTCCAAGATAGGTGTAGCTATTGCTTGAACCGGAGAGCAAAGACTCATGCACATGGTTATAGTTTCGCCTACAGTGTGCCTTCATTTGATGGGCATGAGGAAACCAGCGTATATATTATCGGAGAAAACCACCGGATGTGCGAAGGATAGTTTACATTCACCCATGTGTATGACTATTATAGACAAAAGACATGTGACATGGCGGGAACAACGCCGAGAAGAGGCCAGCAGGATTCCTTCTAAAGCAACTCGGTCCCCAAATGCTCAGTTTAGCCAATGAACTTGCAAACAGGAATAATATAGCCTAAGTTCGCTGACATACTGTACTCAGTACTCTAACAATGACGACTATGTTGTTTGCTGCAGGGACCCAGCTCTGAACGGCTCAATGGACCCAACGTCACCAGAACCAGACAGCGCATGCGCACACGCAGACTCACACCTCCTGGACGACGTGGACCCACCCTCACCTGGTCGACCATCTATATACGACATACACAAAAACCCTGCCATAACACAAGCTGCACTGTCCAGTCTGTTCGCTGGGCATGCGCTCTTCGCATCTAATCCTCTCAATACTCAGTCCAACGAAAATCAAAATGCCATGTTCGCAGACTATCACTCTAGTAATTGAATTCGCCATATCAGTGCTAACGTAGTTCTATTTATCATGACATTGTGTAAGTCTATCATTTGTGTATTTGCTATTATTTATATTTATTTTATAGTATTAAATTTGTGTTTGTATATTGAGCATTAGTATGCATTAGGATAATGTAATACGCTGGTAGGCCTATTTCAAAATGATGGTTCGTGTATCGGAGCTGTTCGCTGCCACCAAAACCGTATTATCTTCTGGGCAACAAACAGCGTAGTACCTAAAATCCAGTTCCATAACCGATAGGTCTATATTTGAGCTTTAATCGACGAGTGGTTCATTTGGAGAACTGAAAACGTCCACAAAAATGAAACGACTTTCTAACATTGTACAGGCCCCTATACCTTCATATTTTGCATGTTTATAGGGTCCATCTAGCATAGCCAAATAAGCCTATTTACTAAACACACACCTTACCAGTACGGTTTATATGACAAATTTTCTGTTGCGCGCATACTGTGAAGGCACTGGCCTCAAATACGAGTGAGTATTTCCATGTATGGTGATTCTGATAAATGTAGCATAATATTCATGCGACTGAAATATCTAAGATTTTTATACCGTTCAGAGATATGGATTATTTACAAATAGTAAATAATATATGCATTTATCTCCCTTGATCATCGTGCATTTTTCAGAAGCACATAGAACTTGTTATGTTGTAATCATTGTAATTGAACATTGAACCATTTGATTCGTGTATACTATAAATAGCATTACAAAATACGTGTGCCAAAATATGATTGCATATCTTACACCATTACACTGTATTATAATTAGGCTATAGACTGTTTGTAAACAAAATTAATAGCAAATTGAATTTTGTATGCACTTATTTTTTAGTTTTCTATACTATCATTGCGAAATCGTGTAATTTTGTGCCATTTTCTTGTTATTACTTACAGTTAACAGTTTACACTAAATGTATAACGTTCAGTTATAGTAATTATGTAAATATAAATGTTTAATATACACATACAAAATATTGCATCTTGTTGTTTCAAAGTAACTATAAGTAAAGTCTGTGAGTAATTATTATTTCTGTACATGCTTTCATGGCTTTCGGCACTTAGGAGCCATATGCGCGTATACCACTGTTTAGACATATAGATCACTACCTTTAGATTGTCGAACACAAAATCTGATTCAGACGCTTGTAATGTATGACGGGTAAGGGATTAAATTTTGACTGCAACCCTATCCCACGATGTGGCTAATTTAGCCATCTTCCGTATACACCGGTTGATATTCGCGAGAGAATTACATTTCGCATAATCAATACAGATTCAGCCAATATCCAACTGGGAATGAGCAGAGATCTTCTGACTTTCCTGTGGAACCATTGATCGACCATGCTGCCTCCTGTCACTGACATGGCACCCGCCCACTACACTGGCCTCACTCCATCCACTGACGTCATTGCCCTTACATGGACTCATTGATTACACGTCAACTAACTACGACTCTACCAGGCAGCTTCTGCAACGTGTCGTTTCCTGTACTGCTGCGTATACATTTGAGGGCTACAGACTTTTGTAAATAATTTTCAGTAGATAGTCTATTGTCACCCTCGTAAAATAATAAATAAATAAATAAATAATAATTTGGTATGGCCTATACTACCACACCACATCTATACTCATGCCATTCCACCACTGCACTGTCATGTACCACCTCTCCCACACCCACCAGCAGTCACAACCATAGAGATCGTCACCCCTTCCCCAGCCCGCCGCTCCCCCCCCCCACCCCCCCCCCCGCCCCCCCCCCCCCCCCCCCCCCCCCCCCCACCCCCCCCACCCCCCCCCCCCCCCCGCCACCACCTTAAAGACCCCCCCCCCCCCCCCCACCCCCCCCCCCCCCCCGCCACGCCACACTACACCGACATCACTCCCAGTAACATTACCACCACGATCAGAGTAACACCACCACCACTACCACCTCTACCACACCGCCAGGCGCGGCCATCACACCACCGCACTCAGCCATGTACCAGCACTCCCAACAGCAGCAGCAGCATGACCATCATCACCACCCCAATCACCATCACACCCACGGCCACGCCACCAACCATGACTGTACCACCGCCATTCCTATTACATTACCACTACCACCACGATTAGTAGGCTACCACCCCATCTTAGGAGTTCTAACAGGCAGTCGCATGCCCAAGGATGCGACGGATTCAATCTGGGACATAGGGCCAATACAGATGCTACATTTTACTATTCAAATGTTATTGTTCAAAGGGAAGTAAGTAGTGCTAAAAGTAGCACGCACTTGCTGATTTCTTCAAAGGGAGATTACCAACATCCAAAAAATGCGTTGAATCCGAGAAATTGCCAATAAATGTTCGAGGCCATAGACTACTGTATATTGCCCTCGAGACGAGACTGCTGTATTACAAATTATCTAAGCACTCATGCCTATGCACATATTAAATCATAGTGTTTACAATGAGTGCCCATATTTAAACAAATTTGGGCATTTTTGGGTCACTCACAAAAATGTCACGCTAAAAAATAAATTCGCATCTTCTCAGATTACAACGCGGTCCACAAGAGATGCGCTCAAATCAATAGCTAAAATATATTCAACGAATCAACATGGCGATTGTATTAAAATTTGCATAAAATTGATCTCAAAATTGTCATACTATCAAAACAAGATAGCGGGTTTGCAAACAGTTAGCTGCGGATCGTGACTCAAAGAAAGAAAGTAGTCTACACGATGGGCTCAAATCGCTCGATCGATTTTGACAGCTTTTTGTTCTTCAAACATAGAGCGATGATGTGATTTTGTGTTTGTTTTTGGACACCTGAAAAAAAACCCACCTGTTGGATCCCAAATAAATTCTATCCAATCAATCCACATAAAAATTCAGCCATTTTGAATTTTGTATTGTAATAAATCGCTAAGCTATTCTCACTTTCTACTCTAGTATGCCCATAGGCTACAGTTGGACTTTGTTTGGCATTAAATTGGTATTTATGTCCTATTATCTTAGGTTGAGTAGGTTAATAGCGGTACATTACCGTTTTACATAACTGGATAGCCTGTTATAATCGGTTATACAAAATTTTCTGAGACACATAATTATCATAGTAGGCTAGGCCCATATACGCATGATCGAAAGCAAACGTACAAAATATAGACATACACATACAGTAGTAGGCAGTAGGTTTTGATTTGTATCACTGACCATACAATTATATACTTGTGAAAATAAAAACGCACGATGGTCCCAAAAACGCAGCACCCAGACCGCGAGGTATACGTGGGCAATCTCCCACCAGACATCCGCCCCATCGACATCGAGGACCTTTTCTGCTACTGTGGTGACGTCACGAGGGTGGAGGTGCGGAGATCACGTGGTACTCCTTACGCGTTCGTCGTCTTCACAGAAGCAGAGTGAGTGATATCTGGTAAAACGTAATGGTTACGATTGTGGTTTAACGATTAGTACCTGCTTATAGTTAATTAATTAGTGGTACTGGTATGCATCATAGAGATCGGTGTTTATAATAAGTCGATGGTATGCATAGGCATTTAATATTTTTCTCCTCACAACATTTTCTACCGCCTAGGCTACCTTGAATTCTTCCAGATTATAGCCTACAATACAATACTCAGACGGTTCGTTAATATTCATCGATCTGTTGATCCAGCGATCCGTCACTGATGACCCACTACTGACCCGGTGACACACCAGTGACGTGACCCACCATCACTGATCCAACACTGACTCAATTGATGCACTGCTTCACGAACAGCGTTGATTCGTTGATTAGTTGATTTGTTGATTGGTTGAATTGGTTTATTAGTTGATTAGTTGATTGATTGATTGATTGATTGATTGATTGGTTGATTGGTTTATTTGTCGATTCGTCGATTAGTTGATTAGTCGATTATTTGATTATCTGGTTAGTTGATTATCTGGTTAGTTGATTAACGGGTTAGTTGATTATCTGATTAGTTGATTATCATCTGATTAGTAAATATTTGATTAGTTAATTTATTAATTAGTTGACAGATTGATTGGTTGATTGGTTGATTAACTAGAAAATCATACAAAGTATGATAAATCGCCTCATTGAGAAATTCACTAATATTTATTGTAATCAGTAAAATACATAACTCATAATCAACCCAGAAAAAGTATTGCACATTCACAATGTGTACAACATGAATGATTTTGGTTAATATTAGCAAAATATGTTGGTAAATGGCCGAGAAAAGTTCCAGAAACAGTTCGATGACCTACATTCTGCCAACCTGTGACCTACATATCAGCATTTAGTTTCCGGACCTTTTCTCAGCCATTTATGCACCGATTTCAACAATACTTATAGAGGCCACGGGTCTA
>WNLI01083427.1:0-10837 GCA_025802215.1 Wirenia argentea
TAGTAGTTCCCATTAACCATAGCCGTTCGCTCAGAATCGCGATGTCCCGTCTTGGGCGGCGTCCCATCTTAGGCACCTCTCCTATCTGACTATAAATTAAACTTACCATAACGAAACACCAAGAGGGCAGATTTCGTCGATGTAGAATTTAATTTCAGATAACACTAACGATTTATAATTATAAAATAATTCGTATTATAAAAAAACATTAATTTTGCACAATTAACCAACACGTTGTTTGTAATCCTAAAATTTGTAAATAAAATTATGAAATCTCGCTTGTAGATTAGCCTATTATGAAAATTTTAACGCGCGCGAAAGATTTTAAACTTTCCCGTAAGAATTTTTGACAAATTTGATTGGATAATAGTCGTGTTATAGCCATCTTAGTGTTGTTTTAGAGTTTTGTGCGATGATTGCACACAACAGATTACAACACAAAGTGGTGGGAATATCAAGTAGTGGTAGGCCTAGTGGTAAGTGTTGACACGTTCTGTTGTGGGTGTTATCTCTACTTATGCCACACCCTGTATTACGTAGCCTAGCTAGTGTGGTTTTATGTCACCCACGAACCTAGCCAACGCAAAGGCGTGAAAGGACGGAGGATGTCTATTCGTAAGACAACAAAATACAGACGAAATGTTTTGGGTGAAAAATGTAACGAAACAATTCTGTCAGTTCCCGTGCAAAGGTGTGAAAGAAACCTTTCAAGTGTCGCGTAAGAAAATATGACGTAGCCAAACTGGTGGCTACTTCGATAAGACCTATGACGTCATCATTCTTTGCACTCCAGATAAAATTGTGAAAAAGGCGGTCTTGATTTTGAAAACAAAATTATGCCACCTAAGGGGGTGATTACATGAGCCCGGGTTGCCCCGGGGTGAGTCGGGACGACTGTCAACTCACGTCCTTTAACAAATACTGTCATGGTGACGTACCATAATACCTTGGCAAAAACATGAGTTTCCAACCAACTATATTTTATTGCTTGATTATTGTATTGATTGATTGATCGAATGATTGATCGAATGATTGATCGAATGATCGAATGATTGATAGATAGATCGATTGATTGGTTGATTGATTGATTGGTTGATCGATCGTTGTACGATTGATTGTTTTAATGATTGATTGAATGACTGACGGATCGATTGATTGATTGTGTGTTTATGATTGATTGATTGTACGCATGCTTGATTGATCGATAAATTGATTGATCGATCGATTCATAGAAATGAATTAATCGATTGATTCATTGTGATTGATTGTATGAGCGATTGGTTGTACGATTGATTGATTGATTGATTGATTGTACGATTGATTGATTGATTGATTTATTAATTAATTGATTATTTTTGATTGATTGTTTGACTGATTGATTGTTGTAATGATTGATTGATTGATTGATTGATTGTTTGATTGTTTGTTTGATTGATTGTACGCGTGCTTGATTGATTGATTGATTGATTGATTGATCGATTAATTGATCAATCAACCAGTAAAATAAAATATACACAAATATGTGGTAACACAGTTTAAAGACTAATTATAATGCAAAAAAGTTTGACACTAGCTTTCGTCTACAGCAGTAGACTTCATCAGGTCAATCATTAAAATATAGTTGTTGGAAACTCATGTTTCTGCCAAGATATGATTGAGTATTTTATTTTACTGATTGATTGATTGATTGATTGATTGATTGATTGATTGATTGATTGATCAATCAATCGATCGATCAATCAATCACGCGTACAATCAATCAATCAAACAAACAAACAAACACACAATCAATCAATCAATCAATCATTAAAACAATCAATAATACAATGATCAATCAACCAATCAATCAGTCAAACAATCTATCAATCAAGCTTACAACCAATGAATCAATTATTAAATCAATCAATCACTCAGTCAGTCAGTCAGTCAGTCATTCAATCAATCATTAAAACAATAAATCGTACAACGACCAATCAACTAATCAATCAATCAACCAACTTACCAATCATGCAATCGATCAATCATTCAATCATTAAAACAATCAATCGTACAACGATCGATCAACCAATCAATCAATCAATCAATCAATCAACGAATCAATCAATCAATCAATCAATCGATCTATCGATCAGTCATTCGATCAATCATTCGATCAATCAATCAATACAATAATCAAGCAATAAAATATAGTTGGTTAGAAACTCATGTGTTTGCCAAGGTATTATGGTACGTCACCATGGCAGTATTTGTTAAAGGGCGCGAGTCGACAGTCGTCCCGACTCACCCGGTACCCCGGGCCAACCCGGGCTCATGTAATCACCCCCTTTTTCACAAGGACGTGCCCTCCACTAGACGTCTATCCTATAACGTGCATAACGGTCCATCCCTAACGATAAATATTATGTACGTAACTTATGTATAGCTATATTTGCATACCTCTGCCGGAAGTGCCCAGTGTCCCGCCAGTCCTCAGTGACCCACTCATTCGCCTCACTGTCGTAGCTTCACGGTTCCTCTCGTACATGTTAGCCGCCGACATGTCAGTAGTAGAGACTTGTTCGTATCCCGACGTCGACCGAGAGAACACTACTACCATGGGAAAACGCTCGGCCAGTTTATGACGTATAAGGTGCGAGAAAATGTGCAGTTCGCGAGATAATGTATATCGCGAGAATATGTGGTATCGCGAGATAATGTGTTTCGCGAGAATATGTGCAGGTCACGAGATAATGTATGCCGCGAGAATATGTGCTAACTCTCTATCCGGATGACATAGGCAAACTCACGGCTCTATATATTATTATGGAGTAAGTCGCGAGAATATGCATAAACTCCCGGTGTGTTTATACCACGCAGTGTCAAGCACGTGTGCAAGTTGCGCGTGTTCAAAATAATGTAACTCATAGCCAAAGTACAACGTAAATATGAAATAAAAAAGCAGTTTTCGATATCACAGATAATAGGTAAAATATCAAAACAAAACAGAAATTCAGTTTATAAAGTGACTCATGGTAAAATAAAACTGTCTATGATTAGGGTATAATGATGTATAAATATCACAAAAAGTCTAAATAAATGCAAATGATGAACATAAAATATCACAAACCTATATCGTACAGAATGGGAATTTTATATGGTGAAATTTCAATAAATCAAATCAATGTTGGTAATTGGTATATCACCTATAGGCCGTATAACAATGTTGTACCTATAATATAACACCACCAAATAATGGCAAATATCAAAATCACATTCAGCCAACAAATATATTATGTAGAGAAAAACTATTTAGTAGCCTATCTGCGGCATTAACAACATTATTACATTCTCCAACCAGGTATTATATCCGCAGTGATCTCCAGCAGTGAACAACCGCACCCTCGACGCTATGCCTTCTCATATACCCATACACCCATGTTATACGTACGATGCGTTGATTAGACACATTTATACGCATCAATAATATCACAGCAGTTATCATATCGCGTAATATAATTTTATCTCGAATTATCCTAAAAGCAAAACGTGATTTGATGGAGTTTCGTTTCATTATTGATGAAGAGCTTGGGTTTTACATAGGTGCAAACACGCGTGACAGCCTGACATGGTGAGATACTGACGTAATGCGATACTGCCTCATTATGCTGAAATTGAGAAGCCCATTTCGTTCAAAGGGGGTTGGCTTTAAAATCGATGGAGATGTAGGCCTACATAGGTAGGCTTGTGGTGTAGAAAGTACATAATGGTGATGGTACTCTTCTTAAATTTATTCCATGTATGTGGCAGGGCTACCTTTTTATAAACACAAAATAATCACAATGTACTGATGATATAATATAGTGTGGTATAATGTTTGAGTATACATTACAACATCCACTCACCAGGTTATATCGAGTAGCCTAATGTAAGACACAACACCAGACACAAATATGCCTTTTTGATATATCCATTTATAACCATTTCTCTTTCTTAGTGAGATTGCAATTGCAACAATGCCTTGATGAGGCAAGGGTTTAAGTGTGTGTGTAACATATAGGTCAGGACTCAGGACGTCACCCACAATACCATTATTGATCTTCAAGGCGATAAGAATGACATGCTCACTAGTATCGAATGCCGAAGGCGTTCAGAAGAATTGGGACGGGGTTTGATGCATCGAGTTGTTGATGTCGTTGTGGACACAGATATCAGATTCGGTCGAAGACAACTCTCCAAACACATTCTCGGTCAGTTGTGAGACTCAATAGATCGTAGCTATACCTACTGCATGTTTATGCGCGCTACTATTCTGGTAGCGATGATCGCTGGTATCGAATGTCGAAGGTGTTCAGAAGAATCGGACCGGGGTTTGATGCATCGAGTTGATGAATGATGTCGTTGTGGACACAGAGACGATCAGATTCGGTCGAAGATAACTCTGCAAACACATTCTCGGTCAGTTGTGAGACCCAGTAGATGTAGCTATACTGCATATGTTTACTATTCTGCTAGCGACGATCGGAATTTATCGCAAGATATAATATGTCGCGTTTTGAGACGCGTTCGAATTTGGTGAAAGTTTGCGCAGTGATCTATGTAGTATACGGCTATACATCTGGTGGATTTATATCGACATGCAGTAACATAAATACTCGAATGTCGTGAACTTTGTCGAGGAATATGTTGAAAAACTGCCTGGAACAAAGCAACTATACCGGTATATAGCCTACGTTTGCTTTTTGAGAGCTGTGTGGGTTATATATATATTTTGAGCTCTAACATTTTAAGCCCTAACATGACGGGATCGTTCGTCATTATATAATATATAATATGCATTATGATACATTTAATTACCGTTTTAGTTCTGTGAATGAAAAAATACAAAAATTAAACTTATTAATAATTATTATCGATTGTGTATTAGTCTATACCGCCCTATACGTGTATACATGTATCATGTAACATGCATCACGTAACATTGTATATATCGAATTTTTAAAACGCTATTGTTTTTTATTTTTATTATATTCTACTTCAATATTGATAGTATTCGATAGATGTCATACTTACATACAGTAGGCCTATAATATGTGAGCTGGTTGTATATATAATAGTAATTAAATAATCTACACTCAAGGTATGAATGTATTGATCAGTTTTATATTGTGTGTGTTTATAAATACTTGTACAGTTTCAACAGCTGCTGCTTCAGTCGTAAATTAATGATAAATCCATGCCTATAGCCAACATCATCAACATGCCTATAAGAGGTTGTGAACAGAAAAATTGATCTATACTGAAAACTCAATATTATTATTATAACAGTCACGTGACTCGTGTTTAATCTCGGTGTGTGTGTATGTATACACTCAAACCAGTTTATCTTTAATAGCATACACATATTTATAAATTAACACTTGTTGTAGGCATGTATTCGATGATAAACTTGACAAACATAACCGCGATAAAATGTATGATACCTTAGGCCTTAGGTTCATATGATATTGAGTCATTGGCCAGGCTACGATATGCTACTGTGTAGGTTACCGTAAGTTTACTTTGCATAGGTTACTGCTACACTTGACCTGAGCAGGTCTACACAATATTAAACAGATGTCATAGGCTACTTTATAATAATTGATAGATGTAAAATTAAAAATTAATAAGTGTATTGGATTTTAAAATTATTTTTCTTGTGTATGCCTATGCTATAGTATGTATGTATAATGTAAGTTATTATAAATTGATAACCAGTCTACACTATACAATATCAACTATATCGTTTTCAAAATATATGCCTATAGTTTTTCGTAAAGTGGCATCAATAGCGACATCACCTTCCTGTAGCATAATTATGATGTGTATGTCGATTAGGACCAACAAGTATGTACAAATAAGTGTAGGCCACCAACTTGCAACCGTTGGTAAAATTGGATTTTTATACAAATTACTGAAAATATTTTGCTTCCATGTAGTCTACCTAACTCAAAAATCGATATTGCAAAAGTATTTCGGTGTGGCATAATCAATGACATCATGTTATTATGGAATTTATGGCATACATTGCAAAATTTCACATGTAATTCCCAGCACCTGTCCACCTGATGTAGCTTGTAAAAACTGCCCATACAACTGCCCATATCACTGATGTAGTGGTGTACTTCAACTTCAAGGTTGTCTGACGCCAAAAACTATGCACGTCAGCAAAAAATATATACACAAAAAATAAGACAAATGAAAAATTGATACAGTATAAAAACACTGGATCTGTTCATTTAAAACATTACCTTTGACCAGGACCTTAAAAATGAATAGATTGTAACTTATACAGTACTATAACAATTGCGGTTATCAGTAGATTCAGTACATTATATACAGTATAATATATAGCCCTACTTGGTCGTAATCTGCATACAATCGTATGACGAGGGTATAGTCCTACTTTAAATGATAAGGTAGGCAGTGTACGACGAAAACTATATCGTAGACAAATATAAATTTGTTGTGTAGGCCTACAGTTACTGTAGGCCTACTGTAGGCCTAGGCTACGTACCTAAACACTCTGTTGCAAAAAAACCCCGAAGAGGTCAAATTTGTACTATTAATTCTGTTGTCATAAATCGCGGACTATGGTAATTATTTACGTACAATATGAACATTTTCAGTTAATTGCGTTAGGTCAAGGTCAAAGGTTAATCAGAGGTCAATATTTGACAAAAAATGGAGTGTTTAAAAATTATATTGCATCAATTTCATAATCCGGTTGAGGTACTTACTGCGTGTATATGAATTATTTTTCCCAGGTGGCTTAGAAATTGCATTATTTAATCAAAGTTTATTTTTTCGAGTAAATGTAACATGTCAAGGGCAGAGTCACATATAGATCTATACATGACCTTGACCTTCACTGTTCAGGTACAAAATTGTGATCGGTCATGTCACTGGGCATATCAAATCACATGCATGAACGTCTCGGTAACAGGTACTTGCAAGCATTAGCCTAATTTGAATATTTTCGGTTGTTTTTGGTAACAGAGTGTATGTTATTACTTGTGTACGTTATAGTTTAAGGCCTAAAGGAATGGTTTACACTGTGTAATGTGTAATGTAATTTAACTAATCTTGCATAGTTGGACCGCGGACCTGAAGTTCCAAAATGAGCGCGATATTGTCGATTATCGTTGCCGCTGTGTTGATGACAACAGTGACATGTATGTTTGGGGCGTTACCCTACATACTGACGAGGCGAGCCATCAGATCCCAGTATAACGAGGCGCGATGGCGGACGGCCTTGACCCTCATGAACAGTGCAGCAGGAGGCGTGTTCCTCAGCCTCTTTCTCATCCATCTTCTACCCGAAGTACACGTCGACGTCACGGAGTCGCTGCGAGAGTTTGACATAAATACCACATTTCCGGTACCAGAATTCGTCGTGGCGATGGGATTTTTCACGGTTATCGTCGTGGAACTTGTGTTTTTGATGTGTAAAGGTCGTAACGGTGACGATTCTGATCCACACAACGAAGGTTATGATTTAAACGATAAATTCGATGCGCTGGATACTCGGGATAGTGACTATACCAAACTTCCTGTGTCGGAACAAACATCGATGTATGGAACTGTTGCTGTAGCAGCGTCCAATCAGATAGACAGTCCATCACCACGTGACACCGACAAACTTCATAGCGCTGAACAACCGTTACGAGCAAACGGAAACGTCTGTAACCATGACCAAGACAATGGCGTCGAACAATCAGAAAGTGTGCCATCGAGCATGCGCACTCTCGTCATGCTACTCGCGTTAGCAGTCCACTCTCTATTTGAAGGACTGGCTATCGGACTGCAGACCTCACCAGCTTTCGTCTGGACTATATCCGCCGCGGTTCTCAGTCATAAGTGGATTATTGCGTTCGGTTTTGGTACGAAGTTAGCGCAAACGACGTTGCCAGCGAGTCGGTATTTCCTGTACATATTCGCCCTGGCGGTAATGGCCCCGGTTGGGATGGTTGTGGGTATAGGCGTAGGTCTCATGGACACGGACTTACGTACGCACGATCTAGTCACTAGTTTACTCCAAGCCTTCGCTACTGGCACTTTCTTATACATTACATTCTTTGAGGTGCTCAACAAGGATCTCAAAGATGCGCCTAACATTCTATTTCTGATATTAGGATTTACGATTCTAACTGTTCTCAAGTTTGTATAAATCGATTTGGATATAGCCTACCGTACATGTACAGACATTAGGCTACATAATTATACCATAATACTGAAGGAATATAGGGTATCTCTGACCATATATCGTAATCGTAATACTGAATATAATGAAAGTAAATCATTTGTCGATCGTTAGTGTGTTAGTAATTTTAATTTAACTGTTCATAAGGTTCACAAAAACGACCATCTTGGAATGTGTGTTGCGAACTTAGCAATTTGATAAATGACTGCATCATCAACTTTTGACGCGTGAAATTCAGAAAAAGTTTAGACCTATAAAGATGAAAAGGATGTTACGAGACTATATATTTGGATGAAACACATTCACAAACGCGACTCATTGTCCTATCAAATATTCTGCATGTCATGCCCACGAATTGTAACGCTGTACGTGGCGTTCCATTTTATTTTTATGGGTACCATTTTATTTCTATTTGTACTTGTAAAGAAACACAGACCTAAGAAAATCATATAATTATTGTAATCACATTATTGTAATATGGAAAAATAAAAGATTTGGTAAAAAAATCCAATGTCAACGTTACAAGTTTTCTTGTGCAAAGGTGCCCCCGTTACAACATTGAAGGAATAAATTTATAATGACTAATTCCGCAACAAATAATTACAATAGAAAATAATACTGTTTTATTATGCATATTGAAAGCTCAAAATTAATATATATCAATAATAATCAAAAGTTTTCACTATGAAACACCCATACATCAGAGTCCATTCGAGATACATAGGTAGAACACAACACGAACAATAAATACGCACAATTAAGAACTACTGTCACTGTGCAACAACATGAAAGACTATTCTTGTTTTAAAAAAGAAAAATACATTAAATAAAATACAGTAAATAATAGCGATGGAATGACTCGAATTTCTACATGCACCATCAAAGTTTTAGCACTAAATTTGTTTACAATATTTTTTTTAACCATAACACCTCTCTATAAACATACTGTACACCTTAGCCCACATAGTTTCAAAAGCACCACTTATAGGCTTGACTTATCACATAATATTATGTCAAATGTGTATACATTTCTCGTGTAAGCATTTTATTACTCCCGTGTGTATCCATTGCTCATGTATACATTGTATCCCTCATGTGTGTATACATTACTCATGTAGGTATTGTACGCCTCATGTGTGCATACATTACTGGTGTAGGTATTGTATGTCTACTGTGTGCATACATTGCTCATCCATGCACTGTAAGCCTCCTGTGTGTATACATTCCTATAGTGCGCATACACTCGGTATGAATATATTCTGTAGGTCTATAGCGTCGCCCATGTGTGCACAGATTCATCACGTGCATATGCATAGTATCCCTCCTGTATTCACCGATTCCTCATGTTTCCTTGTGTGTGTACCCATTCCTCATGTATGTATTGTATCCCTCCTGTGTGCATACACTCCTCGTGGGTACTATCCCTCCTGTGTGCATACACTCGTGTATATATACTATTCCTCATGTGTGCACAGATTCTTCGTTTCTATTGTATCCATAAAGTGTGCATATAATCTCCATGTTTCTATTGTATCCCTCCTGTCTGCATACATTCCGTGTGTATGTATGTATAGTATCCCTCCTGTGTTTATAGACTCCTAATGTCTCTATCGTATCCCTAACGTGTGCAACTGTGCATACATTCCTCATGTATGTATTGTATCACTTGTGTGTGCATATATTCCTCATGTATACATAATACCTCATGTGTGCATATATTCCTCATGTATGTATGTTATCCTCCTGTGTACATACATGTATAGTATCCCTCCTGTGGACATACATTCCTCGTGTATGTATCCCCCAACACATATGCATACACTCCACATAGGCTATATGTTATTATGTACATCCCTCATGTGTGCATACACTCCGCATACATGTACAGTATCCCTCCTGTGTAAACATTTATCATATATGTATCGTATCTATCATTTGTGCACCCATTCATCATGTAAGTAGTACATCCCTCCTGTATGAACACATTCCTCATGTTTATACGAATTGTACCCCTCCTGTATGTATACAAGATCCTCAAGTATGTGTTGTATCCCTCCTGTGTGCACCCGTACCATATAGTAAGTATTGTATCCATCATGTGTGCATCCATACCCATGTATATATCCTCCTGTGTGTATACATTCGTTGTATCCCTCATGTATGCATACATTGCTCATGTCTGTACATCCTGTGTATTATATATGATTGTACTACTGTATGCATAGCATCCAAACATCATCATACACAAAAAGTTGATGTGAATCATTCGGTAATCATACATGTACAGTAATGTAGAGACACCCTAGAAAGGTACAATGACTTGAGAATATTAATAATGAATAAGTTACGTTTTCAATTATATTGCAAAATGGAATGTAACAACATAATATTATACATAAATAATTTCTCATGTAAAACAGCCCTAAAAATGCTTGATTATAATGTCCAAAAATCTCCTTCCATTATTTTAGTATTGTGCCAGCAAACTAGAATCCACTACTCCAGTATGAGAAAGTATGTTTTATCGTTTGTAATATTCGTCAGCCGTTAACACACCAAATCTTAATCCGAGTTGATTCGAATTATGACTGATCCAGATTGATTCGAATCAACTCGGAT
>WNLI01083538.1:0-10834 GCA_025802215.1 Wirenia argentea
TAGACCCATGACCTCTATCACCTGTATAAATATTGTTGAAATCGGTGCATAAATGGCTGAGAAAAGCTCCGGAAACTAAAT
The DNA here is from genome assembly GCA_025802215.1 of Wirenia argentea. Taxonomy (NCBI): domain Eukaryota; kingdom Metazoa; phylum Mollusca; class Solenogastres; order Pholidoskepia; family Gymnomeniidae; genus Wirenia; species Wirenia argentea. The sequence continues at coordinate 82 of WNLI01083538.1, forward strand.
GCTGACATACACACGGACACACGGACACACGGACGGACGGACGGACACACACGCGCACGGACAAAAATTTGCGGATGACCAAAGTAATCGCCGAAATTGAAAATTTCGGCGATTAATAAACTACATCCACTCGAAAGCCATGTTCGACCATGCTATTCTAGAAGACTAAAATATCTTACAGTATTATCCACTATCTAAGTCTAACACTGGCTACAAGAACAATCCAGAAACCAAGTATATTGTAGAGGTACAATGTTTACTTTTACCTCGATAACGTTAACAGAAAATCTGTGTCCTCGAAATTTTCCTTTGAGAGAACCAGAAATTGCGTCGAAGGCCCTCACGCATGAGTCGCCGCATCCAGTGAACACTGTGTGTTTATTGGTCGTACACAATTCTATAACAATGTGCTAGGCTACAATACTGTGAATTCAAGGCTATGTGATTTACCATTACAGATATAATTATGTTACATGTACAATGTACATGTAAAAACAAAAGCAGATTGGATAACATGGGGCTGGTTATGCACACTAAACGAATTCATGTTAGACAACTCATATTGGTAGGCCCTACTGTATACACATTACACATACCATTAATTATGCATTTTGCAATCAAATAGCATAATACTTATTCTGCTATACTATGGCTTGCATTTAGAATGCACTAAAGATACTAAAAATATGACCAACTTCCACTCATGTTTTCTATATCTGGTTTTGCTTTTATGTGGTCATCGTATATACTGTATGCTGCACGGAAAGCAATCGCATACAATATAGACTACAATGTACAGTTTACACGCTATAAATCACGAAAAACATGCACTTACGTACATAACAAAAATGTACGACATTTTTCGAAAAATTAAAATATTCGTGCAAATTTATACGTACCTACTGTCATGTAAGTGTGTAGGCTATAATGTGTATTCGACAACACAACGACATATTCTGTATACGATGTAATGTGTTCAGTGCGTGTAGTAGTGTGACAGGACTGACGATATACATGCATAGCATTCAAAACACAGAGGTGTATTATTCAACAGAATGGGCAGACGGTGACGTGCAACAGCGAAGTGGAGCGACCCTTCCCGTCGCTTGTGTGTACGGAAAGGGAAAACAATGTGCAAATAGTATACATAATAATAAGGTATGCAAATAAACACCAAAAATAATGTGCACATAAGTACATCCATAACATACAAAGAGGGGGCTATATAACATTCAAATGACAGACAGTGACGTGCAACGCAGACGTGCAGCGACCACTGTCAACAATCATAGGCTACAATATTATAATAATACTGTATATGCAGATATATACCAAAAATAAAGGTGCAAATAAGTACATCCAATATAACATGCACACACTCACACAGGTAGGTGTAACATTCAAAGGACATACATTGACGCGCAACACAGACGTGCAGCGATCCCTGGCCTGCCGTCGCTTTTTTATAAGGAAGGGGAACACTTATACAAATGTTACACATACTTATACTGTATAGGTCTATACGTGTGCAAATATATACCAAAAATAAATGTGGAATTACGTACATCCAATATAACATGCAGACACACAGGTATAGGTGTAACATTAAAAGGACAGACATTGACGTGCAACACAGACGTGCAGCGACCCCTGAGGTCGCTTTTGTGAACAGAAAGAGGGAAACAACCTGTAAACAGTTGATGGTGTAATCCTCGTACTTTAGGACTCTTTTGAGTGACCCAGATTTCGCGTCAAACACTCGACACGACCCATCACCACTTCCGGTTACCACTGCATGGAAATATATTACGGTATTGCGAGTTGTATGGTAAAATTAGTTACGACAATTATGCAAACAGTATTGGTATGTTGACAGTTGATGATACTATACGCACAGTCGGTATATGCAGTACGTACAGTATAATTCTGGAAAAGAGGCCAATAAGACCCTATTGGCTAAATGTTCGGAAGGGAGCAATGCATTGTAATACATTCTAAAATAAGTATACCTTACTGGTACCAGTGAATTCAGTAGCCAGACGAATACAGTAAATAAATGGTGCTACTCTACCGTAAAATAAGGGTACTCACCGACAGTGATGTTGCCAGTAAAATACAATAAATAAATGTACTACAGTATCTACTGTTTATTTACGGTATTCTACTGGCAACCCCCCTAACAGTAAGGTACCGATATTTTACGGTATCCCCAAAGACAAGTTTAACAGTGTATTATGTACGAAGAAGCTGATATAGGTACCTCACTGACAGTGGTGTTGGGCATGTAATACCATAAATAAACGATACCACCGTATATACCGTTTATTTACAGTATTCTACAGGCAACTCACCCGATATTTCACGGTATCTCCCAAAGAAAAGTTTAACAGTATAATATGTACGACGAATCTGATATATGTACCTCACTGGCAGTGATGTTGCTAGTAGAATACAATAAATTTAATTTAATTTAATTTTTATTTCTCATACGTATTGTAAAATACATTTTGAGTAAAATACTATTATACACATTAAAACGCCTGTAGCCTAACTGTACACTATTTACAGATAAAAAAATAATAATAAATGCATCTATACACATGTTGATTGAGTCGGTCTACGCACATTCAATAAAATAAGTTTAAAATTATGACGAATTGTATAAAATACTGACTTTAAAAATATAATCACATACTAAAAACAAGGTAGCCTACTATGAGTAGCCCATACTAAAATTAACTACTGCTTAAAATAACGGTTGGTAACTTGGTAATAATATGTTACTGTGCTGCGCTGACACAAAATGTCAGTGCCGGATCCAGGATTTTGGTTTGGGAGGGGCAGCCACTTTAATAATGTATCAGCAACAGTGAACATAATAATTTTAACATTTTACATATTTTGTCCTTCGACGTGTCCCCCTCGCATCTCAAGACATACCTATACGAGTATACGTGTGCTCGTCGTTCCAGGTATTGAACCGATGGACGGACCATATCGGGCCTCTCGCGTAGTCCCTCGACTTCGTTCATGATTCGCTGTCTCAACGTTGCGACGTTTTCCAGAGGCGTAAGGAAGACTTTCGATTTTAAATTGGGCTTGTGTTATAGGCTTATAGCACTCATATTACAATCATTACCTACATGTAACACTTAGCCTACCAGTAATTCGTCTAACATACTCATGTCCACTTACTTACCCATTTGCTGCAATGGCAAAAACTTGTGCCAAACCAATTTCAACCATGCTGTACAAAAACGGGTATATGTCAGCCATTTTTTATCCGATTTTGATCATTCATAGCTTTTTGGAAAGCTGATTAATTCACTTTTCAAACGCATCGTCATATCTCTACCTATTACCTAATTTGCATAATGTATGCAAACCCTAGTGTTTACTTTTTTTATACGCACTGTACATATTATGTACAGTTAAAAATCCATTATGTAAATGGTCGCTGACTGTAGCAGTCATACGGTAAAATACATACATTGTTTTATACAGTAATTATAAGTTTAATTGTGAAAATAGGAGGGGTGGATTCAGACTAGTCACCAATTAGAACGTGAATTTGATTGTATTCACCCACTGTAATTTATGTTATATAAATCATCCAGGCCTATCCAATTTTAAATTACGCTCCCTCGACAGTTCTGCAAAATTAATGTGTTTATTTTATTTGTTAAGAGGGGCGGGGGCAATTATTGTTTTGTGTGTTATGCATAATACTGCAAACATAACAAAACATATACAGAGTATACGGCACTTAGTCATTACATATAGACTTAGAGTGTGAATTAACAAAATTCTGATCACGATGTTGTCTGATCTAGGTTCCATATCAAATCATCATAAATCAGATTAGCGTAGTCTGTTAGCATTTTTTCATTTACGCGATTCACAAAAGTGCCAAATTTGGTAGAGACCTTCATTACGATGTATGTAAACAAACTGAGATAAGCGATTTTCTTTCTTTTCAGGTTCTCACATTATTTAAGTGTATTTGTTAAAATTAGTGTCAATATATGGTTATCTCCCCTGATGTGACATTTTAAATTAGTTTTTAAGCATTAATTCCAAATGCTGAATGCTTTGTGGTACTTTAAATTACATTCTATTGAGCAAAAAAATTAATATAATTTATTTTTACATTTATGGTAGAGTCTCTTGATATTCGAGCAAAGTTAAATTGTTATTTCCGCCAAAATCGTAGTTTATCAAAAACTGATTTCGTTACTTTTTCACTTGCTACAACATAATGACCTTTCATAATTCATTAGGTTTCTATGACAAATGTGTTTGTGTACCGCTAATCCAGAAAATTGCATTTGTAACTTTGTTTCCCTCACTCAGATATCGCTTGTAAACATTGTCTCACAAAGCTCTCATTCACGTTCACATGCGCATGTACATAATTCAGTGCAGGGCAACTCTGCGTTGGTGCATTTACACGAGACACATCCACGTGCTGATTTGCATGAACATTTGATGAGTTCGGTGCAAGCGATAGCGGCATGAGGAAGCGTCATCCACAGAGGTTGTCTAGTTCCATCAAGTGTCACCCATCCCCAATCATCGGTGGGTGGAATACTGGGTTGGCATTGAGTCGCTGTTGTCCAAATGGTACCTTGGTAGATTGCTCTCTTCGTATGTTGTAGTAGGGCATCCTGCACCATAAATAAATGCTTTAATAAAATATTATGCATATGATTATCGGTTTGAATAAGTAAGAGTTTTAATAAGTAAGGGTGGGGTGAGGCTACGAGAGTTTATTTACCACAAAGAAATGTTATTTGTCGGAAAAATATTCCTTGATTTTTCAGAATTCAAATGAAGATGGCAATAATTACCTTGCACTATGCCTGTATAATTTTGACATACTGCAATATATTCATTATTATATATAATTAATATACAATTGACTAGTCTTATACACTATACCAAGGGTTAATATAAAATACATATATAGTCGGAAAGCAAGCGAACTGACGTTCGTGCGAAGCCATACTGCACTGCCTGGACAGGACACACATCTGTCGCATGTTACTATCTGACTTACTCGCATGGTTGGTACACTAGTTTAGAGAGTCTAGTCAGTCTACCCAATTTCAATATCTCGGTAAACAAATTAATGACCTATGTGACGCACCAGTCCCTTCACCGTTCAACTACCATTACTCTCAATTTACTGTGACATTAAAATTTACTTCAAATATTTAATAAGAAATTTATGAAAATATTCCAAAAAATTTATATTCAGAAAAGGCAAATAGTAAGTATACGTACTTGTGTGGGGGGTATGCTGTCGAGGTTTGAGTTCGGTTTTGTGAACATTTCACGGCGTGCTTTATTAACTGATGTGTGAGAGCTTGTTTTGTTATAAAGGACAATTGTAAAGCGTTCGATAGCTAGAAATGTTGATGATGAAGTATTGATATGTCCAAAGGGGTTTTCACGAATTGAAAGAAAAGCAGATGTCACTTCCGGATATGAGTGCCATGCTGACCATGCGGTCTTCTTTCCTTTACGAAAGAAAAATGACGTACTGTCACACCCCGTAAAAGAGTGGAACAAGGGAAGAGCACGTGCTTTATCAGGTCCCAGTTGGTTGCCGAGAGTGTTAATGCTGTAACATACATGATGTTTACCAACTCCGAACTCCACAAAGATTTGCATGTCTGGATAGATAGCCAAGAGATCATGGAAGTGGCCAATGAGAATTATTATGACATCAGAATCAACTGTTCGGATGACTATGTTTCGGGACCCACACGCTAATGCATGACGTAAATGGACGATGATTCTAGTATCGGCCTCTTCTTGGTAGCAATCTTCCATTGCTTCATTGCTGTTGGTGATGACATGGATATCTGAAGTTACATACACAGGCTTAGTATGGTTCTGGAAATAGTCTACTAGTTCTCGGGTCAGAAAATCAAACAATTCTACTTTGTTTTTATCTACGCACAAGAAATCTTTCCATTTTATGGGCAATTTTCCCCTTTCACTTACTTTCGTTCTTTGCCCTGTTCCTCTTTTCTGTCGTGTTATGCTGTTCTCTACATACCTATCCCAAACAACATCTACCCGTTTTACAGTTTCTAATTGTCTCTTTATATGTGGAATAAATATTTTGGTTGAATACTCTTTAAATGTTGATGCGGATTTTGTTGGTAAGGAGTGTACTAGAACGGGCCCATCAACGATTTTTGCATCTATTTCTGGTAGGGTAGAAACATTGGATGGTTTCAGACATGATAACAAGTCAGCTTTGGTGCCTGATCGCAGTTTCCCATTGTCTGATAGAGAAGGCGGGTGTAGTTGATTTTCATGAGAAAAGAATACAGAGGCATCGCCTTCTCTTTTCTGATTTGCTATGTAAAGTCTGGAGAATAGAGTCACATCATTTCGAATAGTAGCTATCTTTGAAGATTTCGCTTTTTTTCTCGGCGTTTTGAGAAGTGATATTACATTTTTCTTTATCGGATCATGAATAGATCTTGTTTGGTTGATAATAACGTCTTGTTTGTACGTCTCATATTGTGTTGTCCCCATATCTTGAAATGTTCTCAATGTCTCCGAGACAGATTCACTGGCACAATTTCGAGAATGTAGTACTATAAGTTCATTGCTGTCTTCTTCGAAGGGATTTCCGTGTTCATTAATTGCACCTATTAAATCTTTCATTTCCGTATGAAATCTCTGCTGTGTCGAAAGACCCTCTTCGTGGTGCATGTCAATTTCATTGTCGGCAGTCAAATACTCGCTTTCAAATTCTGCCAGAAGTTTCGCTTGAGCTGGTCCACTAATCATCCACCTTTCAAACGCAACCTTGTTTTCAGTTAGACCTACAACACCACCTTTCCCTTTCACTTTGGAATTCTCCTGTTCGTGGGCTTGGTCAAGCGGCATATGTGAGAATCTGCGAGACGCCTTGTTTACTACCCAATTCTTTTTGAAGTCATCCTTGACCGATGGCGGTAACGATTTCATATCACGGATATGTATGCTTAGCCAACGACAGTAATTGAACTTACTCAGTGCAAAAAACAGAAACATAAGAGCTTCTAAGGTCTCAACATACAGGTCAAAGTCATTTTCTCGGTGTGCCCTTATGAAAATCAGCGACAATAACTCCGTTCTCAACACGAGATCCCAAAATTGGAATGTTGGACTTTTTTCCACCATTGATTTTCGCCAGGTCTCATAGTCGCAGTGAACATTATCCACTTTTGCAAACGCATCACGTTGTAATTTCGAGAGGGCTAGGGCCGTCAGTTGGTGTGCGTGACGTGTTCTGGTTATATGTGAACATTTTAGATATGAATCCGCTGTACCACTTGTTGCGACGTTTGCGTCTGTAAGACTCTCTATCCAGCCTGAACCTTCTAGGAGATCTCCCATTGCATTCCAAATGCCTTTCTCAATGTGTAAACCCCCAAACATGATTACAAGCTTATCTTCGCCGTGGGTCTCGGGCCATGTCCACTGGGTATACTTCGAACAAGCAAAAATTGGACAATCGCATGTCAGAACAGATATTTGGCCCGGATTTAGAAAGTCAGTCAGTTTCATTAGAATATTCATTCCATGTTTGATCATTGCTGGCGAATCTGCCTTCTCAAAGAACATGGGGAGCATAGCAATAATCGCTGGCGGATCAAGCATTGGTGATTGTCTTGTCGAATGAAAAGCCGCCCAAGAGATGAATTGATTCTTGTCAAGTTTTTCTTGGTCGATATATCCGACTGCTGCATTTATCCACTCTACCTCTTGTGATTTAGCTATATCGAGTTTCCCAATTGTTGATTCATTGGTTGGTATAGACTTTGGAACAGTTGTCGCATGTGGTACCATTGATACAGCCGGAACGACATCATATGATTGTGGTAGCGATGGTTTAATAGAGGTGTCTACTATTTCAAATTTAGGTGGTTCTAAATCGGTTCCAGGATTGTCAGCACTTGGAAACTGCATTATACTGATGCCTGTTCCATGAAATGAACCATGAGCAGTTGTCGCAGATGGATTGTGATCCAGGTTATCCAGGGCCCCTACTGTGAATATGGACTTCTTTAAGTGAGGTGGACAGACTTGCCCGGTAGACTCAAACTGATTGCAGAGGGACACTGCCAGAGAGTTTTCTATTTGTAAGACACGGTCATAAGAAATGGTGATACCGAAGGATGAAAGTTCATCAATTAACTTTTTATTTCTAGTTGTGGTATGTATGTTCAAGCCTATGTATAGAGGAAGAGGTGGTTCACGTATTGGACTATTGCGGTGATGCTGTGCTTCACTATCCGATGGTTTAGATGTCTTTTTGCTGTTAAGTGTAACTAGCTGTGATAGTGTTAGACACGGTTGAGTGATTCTTGATTTATCTCCAATTCCATACAGAATCATGGATAATAGAAGAGTGACTTGGTCTGATATCGCATTTTCCTGACAGTTTGGTGGGAAGACACCGGTGAAAGTGGTAGGTTCGATTATTTCAAACATTTCTTTTCGGCAAATTTTTGAGACTTTAGCAAACATGAGGACATTTTCCTCATACTGATTTTTTGAGAAGTCATTCAAAATTTCATTTAAGCCTTCAGGAAATACTAACATGACTCCCTTTCCCTGTGTCTTTTCTATAATTCCCAGGTATTCAAAGTGATCTAAAACTTTGTCTTTTAATCGAGTCCTGTTCATGCTAATGTCATGTCCTAGGTCACGTAGATTCTGTTCATATGTGGCATGAATTTCAGACAAGCTGAATACTGCAATTCCATTTTCTAGTGAAGTTTCAATGTCACATATTATACGTGCAAATGCTATGGCTTTGGTTTGTTCTAGTTGTTTATTATGTGTAGGTTGGTTTTGTTTTAAACACTTATTATAATTGTTCCTATATTGCGTGAGACACCATAAGTGATATTTTGCTTCAATGGCGACGAAATCACCTCCTGATATTCGTGTAAGTAAGTCTGTATCATTCATATACGTAGCCATTTCTCGCAATTTCTGTTCTGCTGTGTTAGTTGCATAGGCGTGTAGTTTTTGTTCGTTGGTGGACTGACAAAATAAACACTTTGTGTTATTGAAAGCATTAATAGACAGTCGTTTCGATTTGCGTTCTTCAACATGACTTTCAACTTCGGAGGTGGATTTTCGTTTCTTCATTTTTATTATATTCAAAACATAACTAGAAAGCTTGTCGTAACATGTTTTATGCCACGATGCTTTGTTTTGTACAAAATCTTCCATCGTAAAATTGATACACTTTGAATTGTATGGCAATTCACCCAATTCACTGAATTCATTAGCGCGTAACAAGAAATCTGAATAGACTGTCCCTGCATCACAGCGTTTGTTTATAGGACACCGTAATTTCAGAAGTACTATTCTGACAAATACAACAACTCGTCCAATCCATTTTGTTCACTTAGATGGTGAGGATGGCTGTACAGAATATCTGCAATAGACAAAAACATGCTCCGTGAACAACTAAGTTATTATTCACAAATAATGCTGTAGTCTGTACTAATATAACCTAACTGTCCACCCAAGAGGAAATTCAATAACTCTAACGACATAACTGATTAATTTAAAGTGATCTTGGACGTTCATAGTATAGGGTATAGTTTGCATGTCGATTGTCGATAAAGATAGCCCAACTGTAGCATCCATAGCATCCATGGGCTTCGTGGTGTAGTGGTCAGTGCCGCGGCTTTTCGCACGAGAGGTCGCTGGTTCGAACGGTCGAATGCAGCAAAAACCAGGGATTTCTTTCCGGGTTTTCCATGCGTCATTTGCGAAATTCCTGCATGGCAACATGGACAGATTCTGAAAGTGCGGTATATAAATGCAGACATTTATTTATTTATTTATCCATATAAATAATGTCCAAAGTGTTACTATTGGTCCGTAATATCACTTTAAATAATCTAGGCCTATACCATATGCGAGAAAATCCAATATGGAGTATGAAAGGAGCAGTACTCGAGGACCATGATTAGTCAACGAATATCCTCTACAGGAGTCCTTGGTGGCTGTTTGATGTAGGCATGTTTTTGGCCCATACTCTAATATTACGAGTGTGGTATTCGATATTCATGCCATTATGTTTATATTACATTGCATAGTACACTGCAGTCTGCAACCCTTGTATAACACGCCTTACTTTATAAAGGCTGAATTGCTATGACGCTGTATTGATAATGAGTAGGCCTACAGTCTTTACTATCAAGATTCCAAATAATTATACTATCAAGATTCCAAATAATTAATTTATAGCCTAATGAGAGTATTCAACAAGTAAATTCACATCAGGCTGATTCACCTCTTCACTAGTAAGGCTAACTAGTAAGACCAAGACTCCCAAGAAGAGCCTTATAGTGAGTGTCGGAAGTATAGATGATTGCACTTACCAATTATTGTTTCAAATTTCAGAACAACATAGGATCATACACGATGTTAAATTTCAACATATTATCTGTCCAATGAAGAAGACTATTGTAGTGTCAATGACATTCTGTAGGTCATGAAGTTATGAACTGATACCACTAAATTCCACTGTTATAGCTCAAAACAATGCAACAATCAATAAGATGTTCTTGTTGCAGCTAAGTTTTGGCATACAGTCTAAACTCCATAATATGGTTAGGAATTTAGGAATATAGTTAGGAATAAATTATTAGGAATTAATGCGATATCACTACACTGGAATATTTTGTGGTGGGACATGTGAAGGGATGGAGGGGGGGTG
>WNLI01083648.1:0-10833 GCA_025802215.1 Wirenia argentea
CAACACAGTTCGCATTGTGTGGTCTGAAATTACGATTTAAAACAACATTGTGACATAAGTACAAGTTCATTCTGTCTTCATCGTCTGCAACTGTCTGACGGTTGCCATGCGCAACGCGCGAAACTAGGGCGCTCCCCGTAGAAATCTGCACTGTCCGTTAGCGCAGCACAGTGCACAGAATAGCTATGCAACTCTTTCCGTTTGGGCTCCACAAAATGAACAAGAGGCCCATCGTCTACATCATCATTCAACCAATAGTTCAATTCATCATCGATCCATATTCGATCAATCTTCGATCCATTTTCGATCCATCTTCGATCCATCTTCTATCCATCTTCGATCCATCTTCGATCCATCGTCGATCCATCTTCGATCCATCTTAGCATACATCGTTGATCCATATATGATCCATAGATGTATGATCAATCTGGATGAGTCGTTTAATATATTATTCGCTACTATACTGTGGCCTACATCATTCAATTGTAATCATTGTAATCCAAATGTTGCGTGTTTGACCCCTGGCCGGGACATTAATAATTTTGTTTTCTCGGTGTACCCTGGATCATGAGAACACATTCCATAGCTTCAGTTTACCAAACCCTATAAAACGGAGGTAAAGCCATGCATATAACTATCATAATTAGACCTAATTAGCACCGAAACTCCCATGATCAGAGAAGCTAGCTGATGACCGGCATTTTTCATATTTTTTTCTGTGTGACAATTTTTTTATGCCTATACATTGTAAAGCGATAATAGTATGTTTTACGCCTTGCTCGTGATTACCCTTGTATGGTCTAAGATCGACATTTGGCAGATAGAGAGATCTGAAAATCCGGAATATTAATATCACACTTTATACTCGGTGCATCGTTCGATCATCAGTCGATGTATCGTTTGATCCATCGGTCGATTCTTTGCTTGATCCATCATTTACTCTCTCGCTTGATTCATTGATCATTTGATCCATCATTCAATGGATCCAGCATTTGATCCATCATTTCATCCGTCGTTCGTCACGTGGATCGATCTGCCATGACGTCACCCAAAAAAGTGGGCTATTATGGGAATATTTCCAGAATGCTGTCCGGCTAATATGCCACTCCGACAATAATTGTTATTGCAGTGTCCAGACGGTGACCGATAATGCTATATTCATAAGTGTTTTTTTGTGTTTCATGATTTTGACCAAGCAAGGTTTAATACGATATTTCGACGAAAGCCTGCTACGACGGTCGAACATTTCCATAGTATGCCTAAACAAAATTTTGAAACATATTGTAAAGGTTATATTTCCATCTCTGTACCGTCCAGCGCCATATTTTATGTCCCTGCTTCCTGTCCATCTCTGTGCTGTCCTCCCATACCTTTGATCCGGCATATTCATTGTTTGGTTTGTAGGTTGCTGGTTGGTTGGATGGTTGGTATAATGTTGATTCGTTGGTTGGTTGGTTTGCAGGTTGGGTAGTTGGTCGGTTGGTTAGTATGTATGTTGATTCGTTGGTTAGTTGTTTCGTTTGTTGAATAGTTTGTTAGTATGACTATGATCGTTGGTTAGTAGGTTCCTTGGTTGGTTGGTTGGTTGATTGGTTGGTTCATTCATTGGTTGATTGATTGGATGGTTGGTGGGTGTGAGTGGTTGGTTGGTTGTTTAGTTGGTTCGTTCGTTGGGTCGTTTGTTCGTACTGCATTCAGCTACGTGCGTAATCACGTGTAACGCTCATAACCACCTGTAACGCTGTTACGCGGTCTGGCGATCGTACGTGTTTTCTAACAGTTGTACTGTATTGATGATCTTTCACGAGCCTAACTCCCGTCATTCTTGTGCCATACTTTTTAGTAAATTCAGTGCATGTTTGGTACTGAAATAATATGAGGAATAAATTCATCCAGAATTTACCATTCTAAAGTTAGAGCTCTATTAACTGGAAATTTGTATTTATATTCGTATTTTCTCGCTTCAAACCGAAGGCATATCAAAGCCGCCGACACGTGCGACCGGCCGCTATTTAGTCGCCAAATAAACAAACCACTGTACCATGACGGTGACACAACGGCGGATATGTGCATTTACCGTCGTTCAATAGTAATGCCTCGATCAGCAATCGTACTTATCGTGATATCCAGCGGTTATTTGCAGCGCCGTAAATCGTATCGATCCGTTTAGCTACCGCGATTGTATCGCGATAAGCTACCATACATGATTGTATCGAGAGATCCCTAAGCATTCGAGATTCGGAGAGTGCGCGGTACGGCGATTGACTCGAGGTAAACTTTTTAAGTAATTGTAAGGATGTGAACACAGTCATTATCATGTCTACATATTTATACCGTCATATACCAATGGCGTAGGCCGTTTTGAGCAATGATGTGAAACGGTCAGTCCACAATATAGGCTGCATCACCACAATGTGCTGCCCATGGCCAATGTTGCACGGGAGAACCCAGAGAAAGAAATATCCTGAGAAGTCGCAGGATATTTCCATTCCCTATGCAGGAATAAGCCAGCAGAATTACCATGAAAGCTACTCAGCAAGTCGGCTAAATCAAATTTAGCCAGTGAACAAGTGGAGGCAAATAGAGGTAAGTTCCTTGCCAGCGGGAAGAATCCAGCAGAATTCCCATGAAAACTACCTAGTCCCCAGATGCTTCATTTAGCCAGGGATACACAATGTACAGGAGCACAGAAAATTTTTTTTCAAGATCTCAACGCATGCACCCTCCTACAGATCTACTATCCTGTCATCAATTAAATTTCAGTGATGGAAATGGAGAAGACCCGTCCCCCACCTGACCAAGTTTCGCCACTGAGAGACTACATCTTACCATCACATCTCATTCCTCACTCAGTTAGAACCAATGCCAGAATAGCTGTGTATTGTAACCTTCCCATGCAACCAATGACGGGTAGCGAAGGTACGCCATTCTGACATTAAGATACATTAGCTGTTCACGTCACAATGTACAGACTTGAAAATCGCCGTGAAATAGTCATAACCCCATCCATATGACAGGGTAATAGGGAAGGTACTGGTCACGCGCACCAGCGTGCCTGCCGTGCCAGTCACAATATCACACAGCCTTACCCCTTACTCCTCAACTAATGCTACTTGGTCGGTACTCACTACTACAGCTCGGTAAACATACATGGTCAGGTTAGATGCCTTGCCTAAGGATACCATGGAGAACACGACAAATACACACTAGACAAGGTATGTTATTTTTTTATCTCAGCCGAGAATTCGTCACATTTAAATTATCAAAATATAGCTATGTTCGCATTCATTAATTGTATAGACCAAGCAATAATAATTATTATATGAATATTGAGTATGACGACGAGTCGACGACATGACACAAAAGTGGCCTTTATGATACAATCATACAATATCAATAAAGTCATGCAGATGGCTAATTACAGTCCTTTATAGAGGCGTGCAGTGAATGAACGCCAATGGGGTTATCACAGTTCCAGTTTAGTGAATGGTTGTTCGTTCTGAAACTGTTTGATGACAACCAAAATCGCGCCGGGCAACTCAGCGGCGGCCATTTTAAAAATGGCGTCGAATGTGAAAATATTTTATTTTTATGCGATTTTCACAAGATTGGTGTCATTTTGGAGGCACGTCTATCCCCTATACAGGTATCAAAAAATTGGAATGATTCATTGAGCTGTTATCGAGAAAATCGTGGTTGTGTTGAGACGATTGACAAAAAATCGCGTTTTTGGCATTTTTCGACGATCACAAACTACCAATAAAGTTTATTGTAATTCACACATTTTAACTCACACATTTACTCAATGCATAACGCTATACTAAAATTGCATGTCACTTTTACCAAAATTTAATTGGTTAATTATGCATGGACAAAAACAATGGTTTATGATTAATCATCCACATACTTCACATTTAAAAAAATCTCCAAGAACGTTTGGCATATTTGGATTCCTTTAGAAAAGCCACACCTGAATAACGGACAACAGTCAATTATTATGATATAGTGAGTAACATTACATATAATTTTAAATGCATTTTTTTGCACATCGGATGCACTCTTATCTTTAAAAAATGTCCATTGACCTCACAGAGATCCTTTAAAGGTCTGTGATTGACCTCCCCGCCGCAGATAATTCGTCACCCAATTTATGACGTCAGGTATCACTGAGTAAAGATCGGCCTTTTCCGTTATACATAAAAACATGTTTTCTGGATAATTTGTGATTTTCGATAAACGCAGAAATCGCGACTTTTTGTCAATCGTCTCAACACAATCACTATTTTCTCGATAACGACTCAATGAATCGATGCCATTTCTTTTTATCTGTATAGAGGATGGATGTGCCTTCAAAATGCCACTAATTTCGTTAAAATCGTACAAAAATAAAATATTTTTGCACTGGACGCCATTTTTAAAATGGCGGCCATGACGTCGCCCGTCTTGATCCGACTTGTCATCATACAGTTTCAGAAAGAAGAACCATTACTGAAAAGGAATATATAATAACCCCAATGGCGTTATTTTCATACACGCCTATATTTGGTGTCTGCAGGACTATGATGATGATAAGTGTTTTGTTCATTGATGGACATGACCGCACTTGGTGTGGCACGTAGACTGCCGGCAATTTTGTAAGACATGCACAGTGCACCCTGTGCGGCCATTTCCCTGCTCATACAGCTACGTGAAAATACACGTCCATACTACTTAAAGTGCCAGTCCGTAAATTGATAGGCTATATTATATACAGTGCGATATTTTGACCTAATATACTTACTATGATTCAGTCATTTAGGCTACATGGCCCGATATACCTGCGACGGCCAAAAACATTTTATAAATTTTATACTAAATAAATAAATTATAAAATTAACTTGTCGATTTTCTTATTTGTTTATCACGTGACTCGCGTAGAACACTGTGCACTGCGCGGCGTCTAAACGGCCAATAAAATTACGCACTGAATAAATATCTACTCCAGAATGCAAGTGTATTGGACTGTAGGCGAAATTATACGTTTATTATGGCGTGGCATGGTGGTAGACTAGTTCACCGTAGTTGTATTAATTGATTAGTATTAGTATTCATGGCAGAAATAATAAATTTGCGATATGGGACTTTAACCCTTAATTATTGCTATAATGTTGTTTTAAATAATTGTTATTCCAGTTCACTAACTAACAATATAAAATATAATGTGTATTATAATATCACAAGACAAAAAAATTACTGTAGTTTTATGGTCAATGTTCAAGTATGGTACAAATAATTGTTTCAATTAAAGTAATTATTTAAGTTACATAGTGGTGGGTAGAGTCTAGACATAAAATAAACAAATCGATATAGAGATTGGGTGTACTGTGTCTGAGAAAAGTAAGCCAACTATGTCTACAATCGGTAGTCTACAATTATGATTTAAATACTTAGACAATATCAATATCATGAAAGTATAATATATTGATAGTGGCCACATGAGAGCAGTATGTACGTACACAGGAGCAGTACATGTGATATAGAATGTGTAATATTGTGTACTGTACATTTGTCATGAACGTATATTATCATCATCTATAACCTTATAGAGAGCCGAAGGCTCTCATCGGTCATAGAGCGCCAATTAGCCCGGTCAGGGGCTCTTCTCACTGCCTCATCCATAGAATGGATTCCGTCACTCTGAAGATCCCTTAGAGTCACGTCCAGTCGTCCACCCACCTTGTTCGAGGACGGCCACGAGGGCGGGAGCCCCCAGGGCTGCAAACAGCCGACACTCGGTACTTGCTTGCGCCCCATGATAGGGAAATGTTAAATGTTATGCATTAAATGTTATGCGTCTTGATCCAAGTTTGGCTTAAATTTATTCATAATGTTTAAGCCTATACTTTAGAATAAAATGTGTCATAGTAATAATTGTACGTAGTATACTTTCAGTCACTCTGGAGCTGCGAGGGCTGGAGTTGAGAATATCACTCGGACAATGACTGTAGAGTGGGCGGAGAAGGGTGTAAGGGTCAACTGTGTCGCTCCAGTGAGTCAGATATTTCACAATTTATAGGGTGATAACATGCTCCTTATTATTGACTTGCTTCATCAGTGGCTACAAGAATAACCTTACGCTATAGACTAGGTAAACAAACGTAATATTTTACGCTTTGACAGTTTCGCCCACATGGTCTGGGGGACTGACTCACCCCACCGGAATTGGCGAGAAACGCGCTAGTGCGTACGAAACTGTCAACGCGTAAAATATTAGGTTTGTTTACCTAGACTGTGTATACTGTTGTAGTATATGAATATTTTTTGTAAAGTTAAGTTACCAACATGAAACTGTGTAGTGTACAAGAGTAACTGTTGTTGATGAACACATCACTCGGTCAATGGCTGTAGAGTGGGCAGAGAAGGGTGCAGGGCTCGAAATTAGCCAAATTTTCCACTAGACCCATGGGGCTACTAACCGTTAGCCACTGGTAGACCAAGGCTACCGGGTCTGAAAACATGGATTTTCATGCTGCGATATCCATCGCAAATCTCGTATTATTAATACTATTATTAGGGCAGTAGCGAAGTGGTAGATTGCTCGCTTCGGGGATCTCGGGGTGCTGGGTTCAAGCCTGGGCCGCAGCAAATATTTGTGGTATTTTCCATGTGTGTCTGTAGTTCTCTTGGGCAAGGAACTTACCCCTAATTCCCCCACTAGTTCAGAGGCTAAATTGAGCAGATTGGACTGGGTAGATTTCGTAGTAATTCTGCTGGCTTCTTCCCGCTCTCTTCGAGTCATTGAAGATGGAAATATCCTGCCCACATCTGGTTGTTTTCTCTGGTTTATTCGGCTTTCCCACCATGATAACTTGTAACGTTCGGTCACTTTACGTGTGTATGTGTTCATTGTGTTGGACATAGATTGCAGTGCTAGGTACGGGCAGCCCCTTGAAATGAGTCACACTTACACATGCCACACTACGATATGGTCATATTCTCTGCTACTGCTACTAGTATCACTATTTTAAATAGTATTTACTACTAAAATAGTCCATATATATCTATAACTAGTTATGTGTACAGTACTAATAATTGATTAACGGGTGCATATATAGAAATGACACCTCTGTTACATGATCATTCATATTTTCATTGTGTACATTTTTTTGACCAAAGAAAAACTGGTAGACCATAATATGGACTACTGGATGCCAAGGTTTGGTAGACCACACAAGAGTTCTGGTAGCCTCGGGCTACCGGGCTACTGCTAATTTCGTTCACTGCTTGCTTTGTCTGTCAATGTGAATCATTATGATTCACCTTCTCCGACACCAATGAGTCATATATACAGGATTAGGGCACAAGCTTCGCTGATGAAGGATAGTTAGGGTTTTTCGGTGTTTGCTACTTTTCCCCCAACAAGGCGATGTTATCCGCTGATCTCCCAAGTCTCAGATAATTGAGATTTTGCTCGTATGCAGCTAGTTTGGTCGAATCATTTGCGGCTTGGTAAATTGGTGATTCACAAAACTTGATGAATTTTGTTTGGTCTCGCACGACACCATGAGAATTGAGAATACAACAAATATACACCAGACAAAGTACGATTTTTTTGTGTTGTGCCGGCATTCAAACATCGGTCCAACATGCGCTGTAGCTGCTCCAATCTGATCCGCCGTACCAATTAAGCTAATAATATTGTACTTCTCAAATTATGTTCATACAAAAAATTAGTAAAGTACTCAGTACTCACATCTACATCAAAGCCTAGAGTGAACGCCCGCACAAAATCTGCCGCCTTCTGGATGGCCGAGATTTCCTTTGTCTCCTTACACGACTGATAATATGGAACATCAGTGAGGATTATTATTAAAATATAAACCAAATAAAATCAGTTTTCTAACATTTTTGAGACATTATTTTAATGGAAAAACATCCAGTTAGCCGTCCAATTACATTTTACAATACAGGACTAAGCAATATGGGAGGCACTGCAGCGCTAGTCAGTAGTGTGCGCCCTTTACAATATCACACAGCAGTACTCCACAACCAATGTTTCCTCCATCTAGGCAGAGTAATGAGAGTATACTTACAGCAATTTACCAGCATGCACAATTCGGTAGTACCAATTATGGAGGCAGTCACATGAGAATGAGATGCCTCGCCACGTTGCCTACATTCACCCATGTAGATTGTAGAGAACATTTATATAAGTCAGAAAATGTACGATTACGTGGTTGTGGGCGGGAATTGAACCTGGGCACGGGCGCTCCCACACTAGACCTCCAACATGCCGCAGATGCAACACAGGCCCACAACAGTCAACACTTGAGTTGATCATTGTCTTGATGTCCGCAACAAACAGACAATAATTTGAATAATTATAAGATATTTACCTTAATTTCCACATTTCTGGATTTGAGATTAAAGCGGATTTGCAGGTGTAAATGTTCAACGACAGGTGTGAAAATCTTCATCCAGTTTTCCTTGAGTGGTGTGTATCGGTGTGGTGGGACGGCAATTTTTCTTGTTTCATTTTTACCTTCCTGAAATACAATTATACATTTTAAATTTTTACTTGTATACAATCAAAAATGGATGATTAAACAGAGCTTTTGATTTTATATGACATCAATCAGTACTCAGTAGGGAGTCTATGGCAGGCTCATCCGTTAACCGGAAGTAATCATTCCTGTGATGGACAACACGTCCTTTAGGAATTAAACCGATAGACGTAGATGTTTTGCGGATATTTTAAGTGTCCCCGACACTCATGCACAAAATTTTAGATTCATTCGTAAATCATCTGATCTGGTGAAATTAAATTAGTAACATTCATTCACAAAACATCCGGTGGCTCACTGGCTGACGTTTTTACAGGCTCCTCAAGGCTTACAATTACATGCATGCAGAAAAAGTGGGCACAGATCCTGTCGCCCCAGGTATTTCAGTAGGCTCCCAGCTTTGCTCCTTACACTGCAGTTTGTAGTCGACTACCCGTGTACTACGATGACATAAATTTTGAATATACACTTCATTACCGTGATGATTGCGTTAATACTGAGTACGGTGATAAATTTATAATGATGGTATGTGATTGTAATGTGTGCCCTCACCATCAATCTGTCGCTGCTGATTGGTGGTAGTGTTGGTCTTTTGGGAGGAGTTTCAGAAGTGTCCATTTCTGTGCGACTTGCTTTGCTCTCAGACTTTAATTTCCTCTTTCTATTTTTAGAAACTACTTTTGTGAAAACTTCCTCGACATGTTTGCCATCAGACACCTCTTGTGAAGACTGCTCTGTATCTTTTTCAGTGTTTGTCATGCTTTTCACTGGCACTTCCTCGTTGACAGTCGCCATGTTGTTTACTAAGGGAAGTAACCATGAAATTACTTTTCGTACAACTTGCCTACGTTTTCACTTATGAGGTGAAATTAATTAAGAGTGGGAGACCATACAAAAATATTTGGCCAAAAAAATTTTGAACCAAAAAAATTTTGAACCAAAAAAATTTTGAACCAAAAAAATGTTTGGACCAAAACAATTTTGGACCAAAACAAATTTTGGACCAAAATAAATTTTGGACCAAAATAAATTTTGGACCAAAATAAATTTTGGACCAAAACAAATTTTGGACCAAAACAAATTTTGGACCAAAACAAATTTTGGACCAAAACAAATTTTGGACCAATACAAATTTGGGACAAAAACAAATTTGGGACCAAAACAAATTTGGGAGAAAAACTAATTTGGGAGAAAAACAAATTTGGAAAATATATTTTGGACTTCCAAAACTAATTTTGGACAAAAATGTTGGACCAAAAGGAATTTTGTACCAAGCGTAATATTCTACTAAAATAGGTAGGCCTAGGCTATTGGATCAATTGGAAATATTTGACCAAAACCATTTTTTGACAAAAACTAAGTTTAAACTGAACCGACTCTCTGAAGAAAACAAAATTAATTTGGCACAAAAACACAAGTCAAGCGCATTTAGGGCCAAAACACATTTTGGGAAAAACGTATCAACACATTTTGGACAAGAACACAATCATTTTGGACCAAAAAATTCGAAAAACTCCCACATCTTGAAAAAATTTAAAATTTGAGCCAAAACCAGACAAATTTTAAACAAAAACCAACAACTTTGGACTCCATTACAATTTCGACCAAAGCAAATAGGTTTTGGGGACCAAAACAAATTGTAGGCTAAGTTTTAACCAAATTAAATAATTATTTTTGGACCAAAATTCTAGCGCAATATATTTGGTGCCAAACCATATTATTTTGGGCTATGTAATAATATGTAAAACAAATGTTGGACCAAACAAATAAGACCTAATAAAGAAATATGTCCAAAACACGCTATATAACAAACATTGGCCAAAACAGAATAGATTTTCGACCAAAATAATTTTTTGACCAAAATAAATTTTGACCAAAATAAATTTTGACCAAAATAAATTTTTGACCAAAATATATTTTTGACCAAAATAAATTTTTGACCAAAATAAATTTTTGACCAAAATAAATTTTTAACCAAAATAAATTTTTGACCAAAATAAATTTTTGACCCAAATAAATTTTTGACCAAAATAAATTTTTGACCAAAATAAATTTTTGACCAAAATAAATTTTTGACCAAAATAAATTTTTGACCAAAATACAAGTCATTTTTGACCAAAATACAAGTCATTTTTGACCAAAATACATTTTTGACCAAAATACATTTTTGACCAAAATACATTTTTGACCAAAATACATTTTTGACCAAAATACATTTTTGACCAAAATACATTTTTGACCAAAATACATTTTTGACCAAAATACATTTTTGACCAAAATACATTTTTGA
>WNLI01083759.1:0-10832 GCA_025802215.1 Wirenia argentea
AATATTTCCCATTAGTTTAGTACGGGACTTCCGGTACTCTTTCCGTTTTCACTTGTAATTTTCGGCAGGGCCGCGTCGACTGGATTTTTACCCTCAACTTACTTTGCTACTTTAGTAAGTAGTCGGTGTCAAATTCAATTGAATCAAGGCAGAACAATCAATCTCAATTTCTACGCAGTATGGACAGAATAGGGCTCCTAGGGAGGCATACCAGCTGAAGTGAACTCACTAACAATAGCGTAGGCCTAGGGCCTACTCTGAATAGAGTCTTAGTCTAGACACATGACTTGACCTGGTGTATTGATTTGAATTTTATGATGTTTAAATTTTGTAACCCCCAAACTACTAGTACAACTCAGCCAATCCATGTCCCAGAACAAAGTCAAACCACATGAGTCATGACCAACTCGCCTAATCATGTCACAACTTCATAATAATAAATATGATCTTCATTTTTCTCGACCCATCATCATGCCAATCTGAATCAATTAGCCTTTAGGAGTGCACTATACCAATCAGAATCTCTGAACCCACCCCATGACCAACTCCCCCCTCAAAAAATTTCAATTTTACTATTGGCATTCATTAGTGATCACGTCGTTGTATTATAGTTTTTATACATGATATTATTATCTTTTTCAGTGCAGCCTCACAACGCCAAGGCGAAGCATCAACTACCCAGTCCCAACACCCAACGCAGACAAATCCTGGTGGTGCTACAGCTGGAATATCAGAATTGGAACAAACCAATAACACAGGCTGCCCTCTCACTGATCCACAAGCAAACAAAACACCGCCGGCTACATCGTCTCATTCGTCTGCCCTACCACAAACCGAAACACACCCCCAACTCCCTCTTTCACAACCAAATGAAGAAACACAAGTGATAGAGCCTATAGGCTATAGAGATACCACAAATGAAAAAACACTAGTTGCACCTCCTCTACCACAAAATGTAACGCCCACACAAATCCCTGTATCCGAGTCAGACCTACAAACAAATGAAGAAACACTGGCTACACCACTACCACAAAACGATACACCCACACAAATCCCTGTATCCGAGTCTGACCTACAAACAAATGAAAAAACACTGGCTACACCGCTACCACAAAACGATACATCCACACAAATCCCTGTATCGGAGTCAGACCTACAAACAAATGAAAAAACATTGGTTACACCGCTACCACAAAACGATACACCCACACAAATCCCTGTATCCGAGTCAGACCTACAAACTAATGAAAAAACACTGGTTACACAACAACCTAAAACACAACGTGGTCTCCCTCCCTCCGACCCACAAACAAATAAAAACACACCACAACCTGCAGCTGCTAATAATCTACAAACCGACGCTGTTTCAGAAAATAATATGTCAAGTCCTACTGTATCCACAAAACAACCCGGACCTAATGGTAACGAAGAAAACCAACCCACCCTAGACATACCGGTGAAAACGAAACAGAAGATACGTATAATAAAAACTGCGACTCTCAAGTCTTGGGACATGGATTGGTTGTGTTACGAACTATCAACAGATGGCCAGTATGTCATGAAAGTGTGGTGTGATATATGTAAAACACACTACACCAGTAAAAAGGCAAATGTCGAACATTACGATGCATTTATCAATGGTTCTACAAACGTAAAAAAAGACACGGCAAAATGCCACAGCCTCTCAAACATGCACAAAACTGCTGTTAAAGCTCTAACACCTGTTGAGGAATGCCCACTTATGAAACAGTTTGAAAAAATCAGTGACAGAAAAAAGTTACAGTTGCTCAAATTAATCGATGTTGCGTATACAGTGGCGTACCATGAAATGTCATTTAAAATGTTTAAAGTACTTGTACTTTTGGAAATAAAGCATGAAGTTGACATAGGTTCATGCTACGTCAACGACAAAGCCTGTCGTGGCTTTATTAATGAAATTGCGGGTACAATGTCGGACAAAATGAAAGAACAATTCACAACCAAGCCATGTTATGTCAGCCTCTTGTTTGACGGCAGCACCGACAAGACGCTCTCGGAAAAGGAAGTCATAAGTGTCAAGTTAATAGAAGATGGGAGAGCAGAATTCAAACTTATAAGGTTTAGTTTTGGTCGAGATTATAGTTACATTAAAAAGTATACATTAAAAAAGTATAATTTAAAAAATATTCAATTTGTATGGTGTACAGTCGACAATCTGGATAAAAAAAAATTGTAATGCCCATGAACAAGACCAGTCGGCCTAATCCATTTATTTTATGTTTGATGTGATTTTTGAGTCAGAGTGGTCCAAGGGAGACAATTCACATAAATCATTATTCTTGTGGTAAAAGAAACAACTATTTTATGATTACAGATTTTCAGTGGTCGAAACAAAATAAAGCCAGGACTGCCATATACATACGATAGTGGATATCACGTCTTATTATAGAGTAGGCTATATGTAACATCTTGATCTTGTCAAATGTAGTTGATCACCAATTTACCATGCAATTGAAGCCCCATTTCGAGTCGACCACCTGGTCCACCTATCACCAGCTGCATCATTGCCTGCATGCTCTTGGTTCAAACCAGCATGCTCTTTTGCTAACGCTATACCAAAGAGAAGCTGAACTATTATTTTGTTACACAGTCATTGTTACAGTGAACTGGACTTTTTGCAGAGACACAGCAGAAAGTTACACGCCATTATGATTATTTATATGCCCAGGTGAGGTAGGAGTGGACCAGGTTTTTTCTAACTAAACCTAGTTGATAAATAACTTTTCTCCACCATCAGTGTTGTCCAGCCACCAAATGGGCGTGCAGAAACCCTCTACACCAGCATAAAGGATGCGGCGAAGAAAATGGATCTGAGTTTGGAAGATCATTGCGTTGCCATGGCGGCAGATGGAGCGTCGGTCAATTTCGGCAGCAAAGGCGGGGTTCTGACTCTAATGCAGATCGATATCCCATGGATGGTAAAGATGCACTGCGTAGCTCACCGCTTAGAGCTCGCACTCGGAGATGCCTTCAAGAAAACGTATTGCACAGAGGTAAGCTTAATTTAATTAATAATAACAAGGCAGGATGCCATCAGACTCAACTGTCCAACTTTCTGATTATCTCCCTTCAACCATAAGCTGCATTATAAATACAGTCGGTTCACATCAGCGTGTGGCAAACTAATCCGAGGTCCCAAGTTCAAATCGAATGGAGGCACTTTCATTGGCTAGCATTTATAATTCTGCTTAATGCACTGACATGTTGTTGGGGTGACTGCCTGGCATGTCCTTGAGCAAGTTATTTAACTAAACCTCCGGCTCCCATTATTATCACAGCCTTTCACATCAGCTGTGCCTGTGGTGTGGTCTAAATTAATCCTAGTTATTAAGTTAGTAACTGACATTTGTGCCGCATTTTCAGATATCTCTCTCGATCTAGCAAGCTGCAAATGTCTTACATCATTACCATGCCATGGCATGTGATCATTGTAGTCGTGAGCAAGGCATCAGCGTACTATGATCCCTTTACAATCAATGTATAATTATGATAATTATATGCATGGCTTTACTCCCCAGCCAATACATACTCCAGCTAAGGAATATATGTATGAACAGTACCAATTTTATAGGCTTGGTAAACTGAGGCTAGGGAATGTGTTAATGTTCTCACCCAGGGAAGACCGAGAAAAATCCAATTGATAATTAATGTGCCAGCCGAGGGTCGAACCACCTTTGGATTACAAATCCTACGCTCTCCCAACTGAACTATCCCCGACCATTATCATGCCTATATAAAATGTATTAATAATTATTGCATAATGGAGAGAGTAATTCTTTTTTTTTTTCAGATAGACACCTTCCTCATGGACTTGTACTATCTGATGAAAAGATCAGCGAAAAAGTGGGGCGAGTTCACTGATATGGCAGAAGCGTTACACGAGCATGTTCTGAAACCGGTGAGAGCACAAGGTACCCGATGGCTTGACCACCGAAGAAAGGCACTTAATGTACTAGATAAGGACTACGTGACCGTAGTGAGCTATCTTGAGGACGTAGGTAGTGGTGTTCGTAAGGACATTCCACCTGCGGATGCGGCGAAAATGAGAGGCTACCTAAAAAAACTAAAATCGTACAAATTTGTTCTGTACTTCGGATTATACAAGGACCTTGTAAATGATCTTGCAACTCTCTCCATTAACCTGCAATCAAACAAAATAGGGTTGTCTGAGGTACGTAGCAGCATCGAGACCACTCTAGTTGATGTCGCCCTACGGAAGAGTCAACACGGCCCTCATCTGGAGGAGGTACTGAATGAGACTGAGCAGGAGCTCACCTTCCGTGGTCAGAAGCTCTCGTCACCTGATGCCCCAGCTAGCCTTGCTGCCTTCACACGAGAGGCAAATGACTTGGTGGACAAGATTGAAACATCCGTACGATCACGTTTTGAATCATTAGATGACCCCATTTTGAAAGCATCCAATATATTTGATCCAAAAAACATCCCTGACATCCCAGACATACCGGAATATGGCAATAATGAACTGAAATCATTAACGTCCCACTTCTCAGTAATTCTGGAGAAGAATGGCTGTCAACTTAAAGACATTCCACGAGAGTGGACGAAGTTAAAATTTGATATGAAGAGAAATTACGAAACACTTGGCTACAATGACTTTTGTCAAAAAATACTTGTCCAAAAACAAAATCGGTATCCAAACATTTGTCACGTGATCTCAATTGTACTAGTATGTCCGGTTGCCACCGCTCACGTGGAGCGAATGTTTTCATTCATAAAGCGTTTCCTGGGAGACTGGCGACTCGCTCTCAAATTAGAGACCATAAATGACCTCTTGCGGATATGCACGGATGGGCCTGAACCAATCCAGTTTAACCCAGAGAAGACATTGGAAAGGTGGTTGAAGTCTAGCAAACGACGAGTGAATACATCTGGGAGTAAGTTTTTGAAGTGTGCAGAGATTGAGGAGCATAGTGACAGTGACTCAGAGGATGATGATGAGACTGTAGAAGCTGGAGTCACGGATCAGGTTGAAGTTGACCCTAGTAGTAGTACGTCTGATCATGATGTTGACACTGAAATGGATGGAGATAATTTAGTAGTAGACTAGCAGATCATAGCATGATTTGAGATTGACGTCACATTCGATCATGTATTGTCAAAATGATAGTCTACATAACATACAGTCATTCAGTTGACCATTTGATTTTGACGGATAAGATTTAAAGTGGAGGGACACCCAAGAATTATTTCTAGTTTCTAGATCAAATACAAACATAATTCTGATAATATTGCTGCAGACTAGCTTTACATAAGCCTAAACATAAAACAACATAAAAGACATTCATAGAGATAAGTAGTATAGATTCTTGAAATTAACATGTTTTCATGGTATAATTCCACCAGGTATACCGTCCCTTTAAAACTCATAATTCTATGTCACATTCAGTCAATTTCACTCATCCATACTCATTTTTGTGACTTTAAGTTTATTATTCTTGTTACTTGTTACGTTGTATTTGATAAATTTTATTTACATTATAGTCAGTAACGTTTGTGCCAAATGAAATAACTATCACTGTAAATTTAGTCATTAGTAGAGATTATTGTTGATTTTCATTGTTATAATTATTAATATGTGCACGGTGCAGAAAATTTAGAATTGGGTTTTTGTTTCAGTGACATTGGTACAAAAAATGCAATAAGTGTAGCTCCATAATATGTCTGTTTAGTAAAACCACCACCCACGGCCACAATTTAATTAATCATTTAGAAATTTAATACACTGGGAAATTATTGTTATATAAAAAATTTTATTTGGGGAATTTTGTTTAATTATTTTTCACACCTATTCTCACATACCAAGTTACCAAGGCAAGGCAACCCACACAGCTCAATTATTACACATCGTGCATTAAGCCATTTTAATAACTAGTATAATTAGTATAGATATTATGTTGCCTAATATTGATCATTCTAGTCTTTTGAAGTTTTAGTTACTTTACAACTATTGGTACTTTAAGTCTTAAACCATTGTTTTTATTTTATTTTACACATTTGCATTTTATTATTTAAGTATTCTGCTTTGTTACTTGTTACTGTTGTAAATATATACTGTTTAGTGTTACTTAGTATGAAGGCCCATTATTTTCACTGCATGTAGTTATTTTCTCAACCACTTTTCACATACAACTGAGCTCTTGTATAATTATGAGCATAGCCGGACCCGACTGAATCTGACCTCACCTGACTGACCAGACCCAATATTGATACCTGCTCCAGTGGGGGAATCTCAATCACACATGACATCAACAGAACACATTGTGACAATCTGAATCATCTAGATATTTATGATCCAGTCTCAGATTATTCTTCAGATAATGAGATTATGACATAATCTGAATCAAGTATAATCAGTTATCATATCACTGAACATAGAATGATGACACACACACACACAAGTCAAGTGTGAATAAAGGTGAGACATTAAAATACCATATATTATAATTTATTCATATATAATAAATTAATCATAATGTTATTTGTATTGAAATGAAAATTTACAACTCAATTATGTTAATTAGATGATTGGAAACGACAAAATTAATTATTATAATCATATATTTAGCGAATTATATCATTTTTTGTCTTCTACATCATTGTCCTTGGTGCCCTGCCAAATGGCCTTGGTGCCCTGCCATATGGCCTTGGTGCCCTCCAAATTATGGAAATTGATAAGGCCACAATGGCTGTAGTGCCCTCGGGCTTAAGTCATGCCCTGATATTGCCATTGAACATAATATCATTCGAGAAATTAATGGATTTGTTATTTTGCAGAAAGATTTTTCACAGGGTTTTAGATGTTCGTAATCCATTTTAGGACATTTTGGAAATTTGAGAGCACCAAGGCAAATGCAGGGTGCAAGCTATTATTTTGTGGTCTGCCTAACCACTGACATTTTTCCAATCTATCTTGTTTTTTCCTCCATTTCAATACCTTGTTCCATGCCTCAGTTTGAAATGCAAATGTTTGCCTAATTACATTTTCCAATCAATTTATTTTCCCTCCATTTCAATACCTTGTCACATGCCTTACTTTGACATGCGACTCTCAGTCAAATTAAGTGACTGATTCATTACATGTTCTTCACCTTTGAACTGTGACATCTGAAATACAGCTCCCATGGATGATGACATCTTGGCATGATAATGGGATTGGGAATCATGGATCTCCTGCCATCTTATTATGGGTGATGGATTATAAAGTTCTTGACCTAACACCCTCTTCACATTCACAACAATCCATCATGATTACAAAAAATACAGCAAAAACTCCTAAAAAAGATGCTCCAATAAGAGCATTTGGAGTGTCAAAGCTGCTATTGTGTAACTTGCAGTCTTGCACTGTTTTGTATAACATCATAATGTTAGAATTATGGTTTAAAAAAATAAGACGTATCCAGGTTTTTGTCAGCTGTGGGCAAACAAAAAAAAAAAAAAATTGTACTAATTTCTAATTAGAGTAAAATGATGTGTCATTAAATATGACGTTGAAAACATACAGACAATACACATAATTTTATTAACACAAGTGTTGATAAATTGGTGTCGCACAAATTTAAGCCAAAGTTCATTTAGCGCACCATGAATACAATTCCCCATAAAATTAATAAAGATCAAATTTTTTGGAGTGGTCCAGCTCAACCCGAGCCAAAAAGAGGCATTAGCTACTTTATAATTACTATACAAACAAATGTCACTCACCACAACTGGCACATTGAGATCGGTGAGAGGATGGCACATAGTGAGTATAGATGAGGTGAGGACGGCGATGATTGAGGAGGAACGATGAGTTGAGGGGTGAGTGAGGCGACGGCTCCATGTAGTAGGCTTTACCACCGCTTAGGAACATACCTGACTGAAAAAAGTAACAAGACATAATTAAAAAAATAATAATAAAAAAAACCTCTGAGCGTAATAGATGCACGAGTAAAACAACCTTACTCCATAACCTACAGTATATATACGTGAATATATATGGTATGATCGGTACCAATTTTACAGGCTTGGTAAACTGAGGTTAACGAAACATGCTCTACCCAGAGAACGAGAAATCACAGAACAATTTTCATATAAAATGCCGATCGTACAGTTGGAGATTCAAACTCATGACCCTGGGTACCAAATGAATTAAATGTTACGCTTTGATCGACTGAGCCATTCCCGCCATACCAGACTGCAACCTGAAACAAGATATGGTAGAGGCGGTGGTGGGGTCGATTCCCAGGTGAGAATAAAAATATCGTACTTTCTCTAGCGTGTATTTATTGCGTTGTCACTACTGAGAAAACAATAAATACATGACAAAATAGTCACTACAAAATACAATTGTTTGGTGCTTGGTCGCGAATTGAAACTGTAACCACTCAGACTAATCTTTCGCCATTCCACGTGCGATAGATTCATTTAAAGAAATACTGTAAAAGGCACGTGAACATGTCATGCCGAACATTGAGCAGGACTATGTACATCAAATTGTGTCACCTTCGAAAGTTTCTCAGTCAACCTTTTGATTCAGTGTGGTCTAGCACTGTCAGCTACATTTATGTACTTTCCGCTGTAAAGAAACCTGGATAAACTAAATAATATATTAATCTCACTGGCCTCAAACGTAATTAGTATAGAAAGACGAAAGCAATAAACAGTCTGATATGGCAAAAACTTTGTGTTCTTGTCGTCTGGGAATGAGATATTTAGACGGGAAAAAAGTATTTTTCTATATCCATAAAAAGCGTAGACTCCTCATACATTGATCGTATTAAAAAACATCCACGGCGTTCCAAATATCATCGCTTGAATGACGTGAATTTCTATGATAGGTGAGAAGTAACGGAAGACAAATATTCCGTTTTTTGCGGACTGACAAAACCAATTCATAATCACACTACGAGACCAGGTGGTTTGTATAATGAAGAAATTCCTACCCTGTTAGCCGACTATTAATCGGCAGGTTTTTGCCTGATGGAATACCGCGATGTAATTATCAGATGTTGTATCGTTGTTGTATCGGCTCAGAAGGTCACAGCTGATCACGTACCAAAAAACACACTTAATTACATTGATGATTTATTTTGATTGGGCTAAATTAGGTACCAGAACTTACTGTAGTCTACCTACTTCTGGGGAAGAGTCAGATCATTTTACTCTCACAGATTTTTTACGTCTAGATTTTTTATGTCTAGACTCACAAGTATGCTGTATCAATATAATCATTAAGCTGTTGGAGACTTTCTAGCTCGCATATGGCCATAGCCCACCAGGTTTGCCTGACCGAATGCTCCTATTGATGCCTCCTCTTGCATAGAATGGTTTCTGCAGCTCCGCAAATTCCCTAGTAGGCCATACTTTTTAGCAATGGAGGTCAAAATTTAGCGTAACAGCGCACTTTTGATGCCAAAATAATCACAAAAATATGAAAATGAAAATGAAAAACTGTTTACCGTTCTAGATGGCGAGCTCTATTTATGTCGATTTTTTAAAGATGTTTAAAGTATGTTTCGTATTCAATAGTACATGGCCATTTTGTCACTCCGAAAATAATACGATGAGAAACCAACATGGAATCATGACGTCTTTTTATATGTTAAAGTGATTTCGGGTTTGAATGAAGAACCAGAGCGTTATCAAGCGCAATGGAATTAAATGAGCGTTTAACCAAAAGCCTAACCAAAAATACGTCATGTTTCCTTGGTTGGTTTCTTCCTCGTATTATTTTCAGGCGACAAAATGGCCATGTACTATTGAATAGGAACATCTTTTAACATCTTCTAAAAATCTGCATAAATAGAGCTCACCCTCTAGGACGGTTTTTTAATTTTCATTTTTATATTTTTCTGATTATTTTGGCATCAAAAGTGCGCTGTTACGCTAAATTTTGACCTCTATGTATTGTATTTTGCTAGAAAGTATGTCCTAATCCTTCCTTTTCGCAGATGGTCACTTTTCACTCGATCGGTAATATAACAATGTGCATAAATTTTCACAGCATATCATTAACATTTACGAAATAATTTCATTTGCCTTAAAGAGAGCATTTTAAGATCCACTAATAATACTGTAGAGTTCAGTGGTTCGAACCAAATAACCCAGTTTCTATGCGTATAAAATAAAAGAGAGCTCCCCCCCCTCCCCCCGGCTTCCAGAATCGGGAGATACGAACAGCTGCAGGACGATCCTATTCCGTATCCATCCAATAAATGAACATATCACTTCCGGTTTGATGTGAGTAATGCTTAGGTATTTCATCAGAAAATCTTGACTACCCTATTATACACTAGTGTAGCATGGACATACTGACATTGCCATACAGCTAGTAGGATAAGTAGTAAGAAAACACTGAAGACATGTTTGCTGATTTTTTTCTATTACGAAACTATTGCCTTTTCACATTAAATGACCGGCATAATTTCATTGTATTTATCCTACCATACACATTAATATTAATTTATCAATGAAATCGACTGTACTTCATATGAAAACTGCATGAAGTGACTCCAATATGCACACTGAAGTATAATAGCTGCATTATGGATCGAGGTATGGTAAGAGGGCCGTATTACCAAGAGAGTCGAAACCACCATCGTACAGGGTCTGCACTATAACTGCAACAATATACAACATAATTATTAGTCAGAAAATAAAGATAAATAATGCCCTACCTACTCAAACTAAACTAAAGACTAGACGCATGTACTACAATTAAGCCGTTAACACACTGCCGCCCCAATCTGAATCAACTCGGATTGATCCGAATACGGTCCCAGTTCGAGACACAC
>WNLI01083870.1:0-10831 GCA_025802215.1 Wirenia argentea
TTCACTTCTATATAAGCCATACATATCTCACTGGAGGTGTGTCACTGCAATGTTAAATACAGTAGTACATTAGAGCGGCCGCCGGACCAGATGTAGCAAAAGCCAAGTTAGGATTAATTTAGCCATCTTTAGTCACATTATATCTCTTAAAATGTAAACATATCTATCTTTCTTCATTTGGTGGAGTGCCGTTGTTGCTACGGACATCACACTATTAACGTGGTAGGTCCTGCGTTCAAATAGGATTGTTGTGTTTTTGTGGCTTCTTAGACAAGGTATTTAAATTACCAGGTTTGTGCAAAAATTATAGAAAACAGGAGAATGATAATCTATCTATGTGTACAAACTTAATTAAATCTTAATTTTGAGTAAAGCGAATATTGGTATTTCAATTACAAATCCTTCACCAGCTTTTCAAAATCAAATGTAGTGTAAATAAATTTAATTCATGCATTAAAAAATTATAGCCATAGTCCAATAGCAGAACTTGAGAATAAACTGAAATAGTAAATGATATTTCTGTGCGAAACTTAAATAATATTAACATACGCTCACTTGAGTTTATTATAATCTAGTTGCTATAGTCTAGCTCTACAAACTACACCATGTACCACAGTCAAGTGAGCCAAAAACTAAATAGTAAGGCAACTAAGGTAAACTAAAGAGCGCATAAAACTTGCCATGCATTACGGACTGTACGCTGCCATATGTTGCCATGGCGACCATATCGTTGCTACCGGATGAGATGTGAACCACGGACCCTGTGGGGGGAGTAATGAACGTGCTAGTTTGTGTTGTGAACTAATTCATAATTGTAATAAAACAGAAAATAACAAATTATAAACAAATATAAATTTTTATGGAAAAAAGTACTCAAAAGGGCAGAAAGAATGTTTTTGATGGAACATTTTTGACCATAACTATATAATGCTACTAAAAATAATAATCTCCGGCATTTTAGTGATTTGAATGACAATGATAAGTCCGTTCAATGTGTGAGACATATAACTACATGCGCAATAGAACGACAGCAACATCCAGGCCACGGCAGATTAAGTGGTCAAAAGTGAAACCGGAGTACCAGGAGAAATCCACCGGATGTGGGTAGTACGATATTCCCATCCTCCATGACCCAAAGACAATGCAATGGGCAGAAACCAGTAGAATTTCAATGAAACCTAACCAGTCCCTAGATGTTCAATTTAGCCAATGGACTAGAGAAAGCAAGGAGAGGTAAGTAGGCCTAACATTCAATTACAGTCACATGAAAAATGCCATACAAAATTTTGCCGTTACCAACAGCACGCCTCCACGTTCGTGTTTGAGAAAAATCAATACCAGTACAATACCAGTGTGAGAAATTAATGCATGCCGTCCCGTGCTGGACTGCTGGCCCACTTTGACACTTGAGCCATCCTGCACAAATAAACCTTGCCGTGCCAAAAATATTTATGTAAAAGGGGACACAAAATAGGTGCAGAAAATGATAGAGTAGAAATCACAGAATCAATCTGTCAAAAACTCACCTGTTGTGTTGACATCGCGAGTCAGGTGTATCACTTCACTGGTCGGCTGTTTCACTGTCAGTAGTCTACCGGTTACGTCGTAGTCGTAGAAATACGATTTCCCGTCTGATACCGTCTTGGTTTTCATGAGACCGCTCGATGTGTAGGTGAAAGTTGACGTGAGATTGTCGATAGATGTGAAGTGGTGAAGGCGGCGCATGTTGTCTGAGGATAGTCGACACGTCATGCTGTTCGGTGGGATGATTTCAGTGACGTGGGAGTCGACGTCCCGTTCGAGAAGGATGCGGTTGTTCGCGGCGTCGCGGATTTTCGTGAGTTTACCGTAGAACGATTTCACGTTGTAAGTGAAGTTGTAGATGTATTGTCCGGTGATTACGTTGATGGTGTGTTTGTGTTGACCGTAGTTGTTGAAGACGTACATTTCTTGGGTTTCTGATGAAAAGACGTTATACTGCCAGTCCATGTCAATTTGTGGGAGTTGCGACATGATGGAGTAGACGCGTAGGTTACCCTGGTCTGATATGTGGAGGACGCCGTCGGGTGTGACGCTGAGGGATGTCGGCGTGCTGAATAACGCTTGTGCGGCGATTGTATCTTTATCGTTGTAACATTTACATCGTGGTTTACGACAGTCGCATTGGGATTTCGCGCCGGCGTAGTGGTGGATTCGGCCGTCTGTTGTGACCATACGGATACGGTTGATGTGGTGACCGTCGCTTTCCACGATGAACAAATCACCGTGGGGGCTAAATGTCATGCATTTTGGCGTGACAAGCGTGACGTGATCGGCGACGCTAGAAGCTTGTTCGTCGTCCGCTAGGACACCGGATGGTAGGAAATGGACTTGTTTCGGTGGGCAGTAGGTCGGTCGGCCGGCGATGGTTACCAGTTTCTTGTCATGTGTAAGTTTGAGGACCACATTGTTGTCGAGGATGTGTAGGGTGTCGTCGAGAGGGTTGATTGCTAGAGACGTCGGCCATTTCAGGCTTATCTGGAATGGGAATTGTCAAAATATTAGTGATTGGAGTCAAGTATCCACTATCCACTAAGATACGGGGTGTTAAATGCAGACACGACGAGTGAATCGCTTAAGTGTATGACATCGAAAGAACATACATACATAGATGACAGAGCTGGCATGTTTTTCTTATGTTTGGTGGGCTCATGGTGTGGTGGTTAGTGAGCAAATCCGTCATGATTCGACAGTCCATCGGTTGCGGGTCCACGCTTCGGCTGCTCTCATTAAAACAGGAATTTTTCCCGAGCTTTCAAATCCGCACATGTGACATTTGTACGATGGATTGCAACATGGACAGCTGTGAATTTGCGGAAAAAATTCAATTTTTTTCTTAGACAAGGCATTTTACTTGCTTCCTGTGTCGACATAGATGTAAGAAGAGACACATTCAGTGACGAGTACTGTAATGGATATTGGTGATCTTCAATCTTTGAAAACATGGGTGTTATTGGCAGTAGTGAAAAATGCTTTATTTTTTCCTGTGCTTCCAATAATGACGTTAGGCAAGGCATCTAATCTAAGTGCATCTGCTTGATTCAACGATAAAAAAGATTCTTATGACATCTACTAGCTCTTCAACAAAATATGTGTAAAGCTTGTAGTAATTGTAGCACCCATGCCAGTATTTCTAAATCTACAATAAACTTATTCCACTAACATCTTCAACCGACATTATGTCATCACACGGCATGGGTGTCCACCGCTTCAGTTGTTCTTGTGATCCGATAAGGGTATGAATAATGCCCTCGGTTGTGATCAGGCGTATGTTGGGGCCGTCTGCCACGTAGATTATTCCGTCTTTGGTTATTGCGATACCTGTGGAGTATGAGGTAGTTTTACAGTTTCAAACATTCTTACAATGGGAGAGTGACTTTGTTTACTCGACTGTTTTTGGGAGCCAATGAGCGTATAGATAATGCCCTCGGTAGTGATCAGGCGTATGTTGGGACTGTCCGTTACATAGATTATGCCGTCTTTGGTTATTGCGATACCTGGGAGTTTCAAATAGAGAGTGACCATCTTTTGATATTATAGTTTAAGTTTTACAGTTACAAGTACTCTTGTGTCACAAGAGTATTTTTGAGAGCAGATCAGGGTATGAATTATTGGGTCGTGATGGCCGAATGGTATAAGGTGCAGATACGCCGATAAACCAATCACGATTCTATGCAGCAGCCGTGGGTTCAATCCCCGCATGCCCCGTCAATTTTTATCTAGAAATTAAAATTGGGTAAACTTTGCTCCGTGCACCAGCTACGTGAGAGTCAGAAAGTAACCTGCGATATACTTGTGTTCCGTCCAGGCGGTGCAGTGTGGCTTCAGCTGTACTGTACACTGGAGTGTTTCACTTTGCACTGTGAACCGGGATAATATGCGGTTTCTATTAGCCACTTCTGAGGCTATGAAGGAATTCATAGCTGCCATGTAGCTTTCATACTGGGTCCATTGTTACGTCATAACAAGTGTACAATCTTTACCCTTAGGATACATGAGCCTAGCCTCCACCGCGCGTTGGTCATCACCACACTTATCCTTCTCGCCCGGCGTACACTGTTCCCCATTCCCGACTACAACTTCAAAATTTCCTGTACATAGCTCCCATATTAGTTCCATAGTTACATCATAATAAGCATACAATCTTACCTTTAGGATACATGAGCCTAGCTTCCACTGCACGTTGTCCATCACCGCACTTATCTTTCTCCCCCGGCGTACACTGTTCCCCATTCCCGACTACGACCTCAAAATTCCCCTGTAGGTCGCGGACTGGTCCCATGGTCTTCACGCGGAGGATACGGTAGCTCATATAGTCGGAGATGTAGAGTCGACCGTCCACTGGGCTAACTGTCATGAAGTACTCGTAGGATACGGATTGGGTGCTGTGGGAGTACATGAGATATCTATTAGTCAAGAGTTGTAACCAAGATATAGTACGATGTAGAGGCGCGCCACCGTCCACTGAGCTAACTGTCATGAAGTACTCGTAGGACACGGATTGGGTGCTGTCCGGGTACATGAGATATCTATTAGTCAGAAGTCATAACTCATGTAGTATATAGTCCGAGATTGTCCATCCATTAGGCTAACTGCCATGAAGGGAGTTATATGAGGTATCTATTAGTCAAGAGTTGTAACTCATGTTAGTTTGAGATGTAGAGTCGACCGTCCACTGGGCTAAGTGTCATGAAGTATTCGTACGACACGGATTGGGTGCTGTGGGAGTACATGAGATATCTATTAGTCAAGAATCGTATCCAAGATATGGTAGGTAGTGTCATGTGCGGTGTAGAGTCGATCGTCCACTGGGCTAACTGTCATGAAGTATAGAAAAAAACAAGTTTAACACTATTTTAGAAGACTAACTGGTTTATTATAACACAAGCTTTCGCATATGAAAAATATGCTTCATCAGGTGTAAATGAAATGTAACAACAAAATGTAGTTTATATACAGAACAGAAAGTAAT
Organism: Wirenia argentea; assembly: GCA_025802215.1. Taxonomy (NCBI): domain Eukaryota; kingdom Metazoa; phylum Mollusca; class Solenogastres; order Pholidoskepia; family Gymnomeniidae; genus Wirenia; species Wirenia argentea. The sequence goes on from WNLI01083870.1 coordinate 5,012, forward strand.
GATAGCGAATGAAAATACAGAATCACACAATGTATACAGGCTTCATAACAATAGAAATAATAGACAAGAAATAAATTAAACGTTCACAAAAAGATAACAAAATGGGACAAACTTCAAAGGAAACCCAGTAGAAAGGCCAATTAAAAAGGTACAGTGTCCATAATCAGAAGCAAGTGTGTCATGAAGTACTCGTAGGACACGGATTGTGTGCTGTGGGGTACATGAGATATCGATTATTCAAGAGTGTTAACCAACATACAGCATGTTATCATTTGTTATGTCAGTTGAACATTTGGCTATGGAATGAATGGAGGTATCAACGAACTACCGTAAAGTACTAATGATCTATTGACTATTGTCCAGGACCTGTCAATACACGTTCCATCAAGTAGGTGTAGGACACAGACTGCTGTGGGGTGATATCAAATAGTCAAGAGTTGTACTCTAGTTACGGTGGATGTCGTACGAAAGCTCTGGTGAGCAATATTTTTATGTTGTGTGAATAGTTTAAAATTCTAGTTTAGAACTCTAGTTCTCCTTAGTATTATGTAAAACGTGTCAAAAACTTATGTCTGCACTTACCCAACAAGTCAGTACATTATCTACAGATCTATGCATCACGAATCGTACATAACATCGATATAACCATGTTATCTCCCACCAAAACCCCAACTTCTAGAGTAGAGAGCATTTTCTGTACTTTCAGTTAGGTTCATTCCAAATTACAAAACAGATTGGGTGTTTCATATTGTTATTATTACAATATTAGATACTTGTCGAGCTGTATAACAAAATTAATTCATTCAAATATATACTAACAACTAAACTAAAATAGCATGGGTTATTGAGTTGTAATTTTTGTAAAAGTTTCTTCGATACAGTAAAACGCACCTCAGCAAAAGAATGCTGGCCACATCCTTCCTACTTGTGTGCAGCTTGCGCATATAGTTGTAGTCCCCAACATACAAGCTGCCATCACACCAATTAGACCACCCAATATATAACCATACTCTAAAATAACAGTTTCTGTAATTCTGTAAAATACATACCTCAACATAAGAATGCTGGCCACCTCTTCCCGACTGGGGTGAAGCTTGCGTATATAGTTATAATCCCCAACATACAAGCTCCCATCGAGCCCACTAGCCAGAGCCACAGGAGACATGAGCTTATTGTCGTGGGCGTTCCCGTTACAATTTTGGCAGTTGCTGTCACGTCGTCGACCGTTGCCAAGGACGTTGATAAGTTTACGGGGCTTCTCTTTGAGGTAGATGTTGGTCCCATCTCCTTTGTGGAGTATGCCTGTGTGACGAAGATTAATTAGTTATTACTAGATGTTACAAAAATAAATAAACATTATAGGCCTAATAATAATAATAGCTAGCCATTTTATTCATTATTTAATATGATCGCGCAGGGTATACTGGTACGCTGGGGCACTGGCATGACGTACCAGGACAGACCTAGTGAGGTAACTTCGGCACACAGACAGACAACTGAGATCCCAAGTTTTAGTGTCACCAAAGCGAAATGTAGTCTATTAATTTTTCTATATTTTTCTATGCCTGGCAGTAAATGGCAAGACCGTGCCGAGGGCACAGAAGTTCTTAAGATACAAAGTATGGCCAAAACTAAATTGTGGGAAAACTGGACTTGCCGGATACAACCACCATGCAACAGCAGGATTTTTCCATCTTCCATCAAAAACAGCAGAATTCGTACAAAAGCTATCCAGTCCCCAGATGCTCAATTTCGTCACTGAAAGAGACAAGCATGACTAAATTCATTGCGTAAGAGAATTCCAGTACCACATACCTAGCTTTGCCACGGGCCAGGCTTGAACCAGGGACCCCCAAATCCCAAGTTGAGCACTCTATCAATGAGCTACTGGCCCAATTATCAGATTTATGATAGAATTATGTGATTTACCTTCCTGAAAGTTGTACGTGTGATGGATGTCCAGGTTCCAGCCTCCGATTTCTGATGACGTCAGGTCGAAGCCACTCATGGTCGTACTGCGGGTCTCCCAGAAAATGTACTCACAACCATAGTATTGGTACCCCACATACACTGCAACATAGGGGATTGATCATTAGTTGATTTTTTGATGACGTCAGATCGAAGCCACTCATGGTTGTACTGTGGGTTTCCCAGAAAATGTATTCGCAGCCGTAGTATTGGTAGCCCACATACGTACTGTACACTGCAATATAGGGGATTGATCATTAGTTGACACATTAGTTATTTGACGGTCAATTCCTGGTCAATAACGTCAAATCGAAGCCACTCATGGTGGTGCTGCGGGTCTCCCAGAAAATGTATTCGCAACCGTAGTATTGGTAGCCCACATACACTGCAATGTAGGGGATTGATCATTAGTTGATACATTTGCGATAAGACGGTCATAGGTACAATTCGTGGTAAATTTATGATATCAAATCAAGGCGCTCATAGTTAGTTGTTCTGTTAAATTTTAAGATATTAAGTTTACTTCTGTGTACCTTCTCGACAATTGATATGCTTTATGATATTTGTAAAATCTTATAATGTTTGCAAGGAAGGTATTACTATAAACATGAACAAATATCACAGGAACCCCCAAAATTGCCTGCTTGCGAAGTTAAGCAAATTCTGTAATTTATGAAATGGTAGAATACAAATTATAAGAAATTTGAAATGCAAATATCGATGGGTACCTATATGGCGTAAACTAAGGTTATATATTTGTATCGATCAAACCTACCTCTAGCAGTCACAATGCCATAGACCATCATTCTGTATGCATTGCGTCGGTCCCACGAGAACGTATACTTGAGTTCTGGGTCAGCCTCAAACACTTTGGTCAACACCACCCCCTCCACCGACACTCGAAGATGCACCAGGGACAGGGTATCTGTAGAGTAATTGTAGGCTATACAGTATGTATAAAACTATGACATGAGGCCTCCACAAATTTGATAATAAAACAATGTCTCAAAACTACTGAATTTGTTCTCAAAATGCATTATAATGTTTATATTTATTATGAATAAGATGGGGTAGGAATGACACTGCGTAGAGAATCTGTAGGTAAAGGTTGGGCTCCTTATGTTATCTCCGTTGACAATCAAACGTTTCTGACCGATGTCAGGTGTCAACAGGTGTCAATACGTTTTGGTTACACTTACTCATCAAATTGGTTCACATGGAACCCATATATTGGCATTAGTCAGGAACTCTGATAAAGCTTAGGAACAAGATTACTGTTTCTGAATTGTTGATAGCCATACGTTGAAGTCCTTTTAAATTATTTGTTAGAATTAAATACAGTTTGGTTGTGGAGACAGCTTATCGTTTGAAGGGACTGTCTCACGGGGTCAAACAATCTACGTTAGATTTGTTTGTATGTTGAAAATCCCCAACCAAACAACAGCATCCATAGGCTGGTAGCTTGACCTATTCTAAAATCTATACCGTACAGTAACTCTCTAAGTGGAATGTGGTTAAACAATCACCATACCTGGTATGGTATCTGGTGTCATCTGGATGAGAATAACCGACTTGTATCCAGTTGTTTCACTGCTGTGGTAGACGAGGTGGACATCAGTTCCGGGGAGGGCGAGACTTTCTTGCAAAACCTGCATAAAAACAATGAATGTGGTGTTAGTTCTTAAATCTATAATTATGTAAATCATTGGTCATTATGAAAGTGAAACAGACATCATGGACACCTGGACTAGTGGACTTGGACTATCATTCTGGTGTGTTGAAATTCATATATTATGACTAGACAGCAGTCCACCAAAAAGGTACATTTACATGTCATCAACTGACACTCATGTTGTTGAACACCATATTAGACGCTGAAATAATTGAAATTCAATTGTCAGAAAATTGGCCACTCTTGAATTAATAATGCCAGGCAATTTAGGCAATGACTGACACATAATGCATGCACTATAGAATAACAGCTACACCTCGTCCATGGCACTATCAAGCTATGAACAGTTTAAAACAGTCTAAAGTTGCTGAAAGTAGGTGGTGAAACCAGAGTACCCAGAGAAAACCACCGGACATGGGCAGGATTTTATTTCCATGTTCCATGACTCGAAGACAGCGGGAAAAAATCAAGCAGAATTTCCTGAATATTACTGATTAGAATGGACGGGGTACTATATAGAGTATACTGTACCCGTGACTCTGGAATGACAGTGGTCTTATCCGGACAGGCCCCCGAGTTGTGCGTCTCCTCATCGGTCGCAGCCAGTATGCTCGTGTTTCATTGTACACACTTTACTTGGTTCTAACAGTCAATATAAAAAATTACTAATTAGCCTACCTGTGATTCTGGAATGACAGTGGTCTTATCATGACATGCCCCCAGTTGTGTATGCTGCCACGTAGATAAAACAATCGGCCGTAACCAGTAATGCTCATGTTTCGTTGTACACAGTTCCGGGTTTTTAAGTGACAATATAACAAATTACAAATTACCTGTGACTCTGGAATGACGGTGGTCTTATCAGGACAGGCCCCCAGTTGCGTATGCTGCCACGTCGATAAAACAATCGGTCGTAGCCAGTAATGCTCGTGTTTCATTGTACACAGTGAGTTCAGGGTTTTTAAGTGACAATATAAACTAATTACAAATTACCTGGGATTCTGGAATGACAGTGGTCTTATCGGGACAGGCTCCGAGTTGCGTATGCTGCCAAGTCGATAAAACAATCGGCCGCAACCAGTAATGCTCATGTTTCGTTGTACACAGTTCCGGGTTTTCTAAGTGACAGTATAAACAATTACTAATTACTAATTACCTGTGATTCTGGAATGACAGTGGTCTTATCGGGACAGGCTCCGAGTTGTGTATGCTGCCAAGTCGATAAAACAATCAGCCATAGCCAATAATGCTCGTGTTTCGTTGTACACAATGAGTTCAGGGTTTTTAAGTGACAATATAAACTAATTACTAATTACCTGTGATTCTGGAATGACAGTCGTCTTATCAGGACAGGCCCCCAGTTGAGTATGTTGCCACGTTGATAAAACAATCGGTCGCAACCAATAATGCTCGTGTTTCGTTGTACACAACTCAGGGTTAGGTTTGATGCGTGTCGTGTGACTGTTGATGATGACTGTATCCATGGTGATGAACTGGTTCCATGGGACGAGGACGCTGGCGGTGCTGCGCCGGAACGGTTGCTTCATGAACTCGAGGGTCACGGATCCGCCACCATTCACCAGTATGTCAAACCTGTGGCAATAATAGAAGATTTTGTAATAATAAGGAATATATGCTACTCCATTTATACATTTCATATGCATTCATAGGTTACGTACATATGCCAAAATATGTATCGAAATGGTAGCAAAATTGGATAATCTCAAATTCTGTAAAATTTATGGCGGTATGAACTTCAACTGGATCTTAGTGTTTACTTTTATCAAATAATTCTTTTTTCCTACAAATAAAACCTTATGGAACAACAATTCAGGCATTACAAGACCATCTTACAGGTTAAGTCACCATAATATACCAATTTGTTTCTAACTGCACTTTTGCATCGCACACTTGATATGTTACACTTCTTTATTCTTCTTAGCACTAGTTTTCTTCAGACAATTTCCTTTTAATCCATTGCACCACGTGCCACCAATAATGTGACATACCATAGCCAACTACACTGCAACAATTAGAATTTACCTACTGTAATAGTGATATGCTATACTCTAATAGTGTACTTTTGAGTCAACTTACATGCCATCATGTCGAGTGAGAGTGAAGCCGTATAAAGGTTGAGTAACGACGCTGACACGGACACCAGGGAGGGGACTACCATC
>WNLI01083981.1:0-10830 GCA_025802215.1 Wirenia argentea
ATACTCGTCCATATAAGTAACGCATTACTGTTAATGTATTGAAAATGTGCACAAATGCCATGTTAAAACTTAAATACTCCGCCCTATCGGGCGGAGTGATAACTTAGGTATATAGCCTATACGGTATTATATAATTATGCGCTACGTATTTGCATTTATTTTTCAGGAAAGAAAAATCGAAGACTACGAAAAGAAAGGCAGAAGGGGACGAGCGAGACGTAAACGAGTGAGTTATATGTACTATACGCTGTAATATGAATAACAAACTGTGTATTTACTATTGCGTTCTCAACACGTAGGATATTCTTATGTCTGCCGACGTATAGCGCACATCATTCTGCTGAAAATATTTAGGTGAATCGCCGATTCATTCACATTGATAGGCTATTATGGCGGTGACGTCGTCCAAAACAAAATTACTTGTCCAATTAACACATTATTCAATGACTATAGAATACGCACGCAATAATGTAGTCTATAGTACATTATATTATTATTAAGTCGTGTATTTCATTCTCAACAGAAAGCGGGCAAAACCAACACCATCGCTTTTCAAACTGCTGGAGGGGGAGGCGACATCAAGCGCGCAATCGGAAGCATGCGCCCACACACTTGCGCGTCCGCCAACCCTCACACACGAACCCCCCACATCGCCATCCCTCACATACGAACCCTCCACATCGCCAACACCCACACACCAACCGGCCCAGCCGTCGTCCACCGCACACGAACCGTCCGAGCCGTCGTCCACCACACACGAACCCTCTGAACCGTCGTCCACCGCACACGAACCGTCCCAACCGTCGTCCTCCACACACGCACCCTCCGAACCGTCGGACACCGCACACGAACCGTTCCAGCCTTCGTCCGCCGCACACGAACCGGTCCAGCCGTCGTCTGCCGCACACGCACCCTCCCCACCGCCGTCTCTCACACGCGAACTATCCAGCCCACCCACGCATTTTCCCAGTTGGCACGATCTACGTAATATCCACCATCTGCTAAGTCACAACCCTATTCTGCGGATGGTGTTAACAACCCCATTGGCTTCACCCGCATCCTCGCAGGCGTCATCGACCAAACTTTTCGTACCTCCAGACTCAACCGGCAAATACCCGTACCCACCTATACGAGTGTCGTATAGGAAATCAGCGCAAACACCCGCACCTCCTTCACCCGCCACGCACACATCCTCACAAGCGTCACCCACCACATACTCCGCCACACACGCACCTTCGAGGCCTCCACCCACCACAAACAGATCCCCGCAACCGTCACCCACCACAAACACACAGTCGCGGCCGGCATACTACGCCACATCGACAACACACACCCCACCGGCAAATCCCAGGTTAGTTACTATAATAGATTTAGTGTTTCGCGGTGAATTTCGCGTAAATATCAAATGTGACGCCCACGTGAGAGCAGATGCAATAGCGCGATGAGGCGCGTGTATGGGGCGGGAATCAACGTTGTACTATTCATTTGGTATGTATATCGTAGGTCCGAATCTCGACTGTGTGATCGGCGCTCTGTGGGTGAGCGTATTTCCCTATACCCCCGCGCTATGTAGACCTATATGTCGGGGAGTAAAGTCCTGGCTATAATTATCCTTTACTGCAAGTACGATCGATGCTTTCTCCGCCCCATTATGCGAAGCCGACATTCGGAGGATCGCGAGTTCCTAAAATGCGGAATATAAATGTCATATTTTGTCGAGTATACGAGCCGATCCAAAACAACATCGGACTTTGCGACTATATTTCTCGCGTTCTCTGCGTCAAGACATCCCGTGACTGTCTCTGCTGACCCGGCTGTAGTATCATACATTCGCCTTAGATTCATCGGTTGCAGCCTAGATTGTACTGTGCAAGTAGCACCTTTAACGTAAATTTGGTCGGGGAGTGGCGTATAAAATTCCCCTGTAGATCGGCCGAACGCACACTGGTAGAATCATAATCGCCGTAGTTATGACCCACGCCCCTTATCGCGCTAATTTAACTAGTTCCTCGCTAGGAGTCATCTCAAACTTACCTGTTCTCTAAAGCGTACCCTCAATAAATTACCGTGTGTAGCCTATTATTTCATTTACATATTTTTGGCCTATGAAGTATGTGTAATTTGATGTCTTCCATAATTTAATGTGAATTTTAATCTACAAATATTGTGCTGTTTTTAACGGTAGTATTTTATTTTTAATATGTAATTTAATTTTGTTACTTAAAATGTGTGTATGTGAACTATAAAATTATGCCATAAATTGTGCATTGTAATTATATTGACTACAAAATGTTTGTATATTGGGCTATACCGTGAAAACATTGATTACAGCGCGTTGCAACTATCGAAGGGCGTACGACCAGTGATGTCGAACCGTGAACAGCAGCTGTTCCCTACACCCTCCCCGAGACTCGCTTCAACCTCTCTCGGGCCTTATCCCGCCCTGGCACTAATGCGCGAACCCGACCTGAGTAGGCCACAGCCGATCTATGTTTCTGGGTGAGTACGCTAATCTATCATAATCCACACGTGTCATCGTGATGTAACGCGATTTTGTCAAACCCTTCGAGTTCGTGCTACACGATGGCCTATATAAATGTCCGAAGAGTTCACATAATACATACGCGTATTAATCAAATAATTACAATGTGTGCGATAAACCCGCGGTGTAGTGAGCGGGCAGGCAACTGCCGGTCCGCTTAGTACGCGGAGGTTCGTGAGTTCCAGTTTCGATCGCGCCAATATGGCAGGTTGTACTAGGTTCAATTCCCAAACCCGGCTACTGTATGCCCTTCCGATCAAAGCCATAGCCTACGTTCACAGAGTTGTATTGTGCCCGTATAGATAGATGCGGTAATTAAAAAATCGACTCGAGAACAGTTACTGGAAATGCGAGCGCCGGAATGGTTGATCCGATAGGCGCTGCTTTCGCCTAATGTTGGCTATATACTAGCTAGACTGGTATTAGTCGCGGGTTTGAATCGTACACAAACCTATATATTTTTCGCACCCTTTCAAATAAGCGTTAGCTATATGCATGACAATACAGTGTGCTAAAACCGCTATGTACAAATGCGCGCGTGTAACGGTAATCATCTGCCATAATTACACCTCCAGGGGAGAAACGCCGGGCGCGAGTGTCGGGGAGCCGGGACCTCTGGGAGAATCGCAAGCTCAACCAAATACCGCGCCAACGGTATCTGCACGTACAGCGGATGAACCCGCATCCTCGGAAATGACCGTTCTCTTACTCGAGATAGCGAAGGGAATTCGGGATCTTCAAATCATGATCGCCGCCAACCGATGAGTAAACACATGTTATACCCGGATGAATAGGTTATACCTGTATGTATCGTGGGTATACGCGAACATCGTAACTAACACGTAACAAATATGTTACAGTGGCGTACAATAGTGTATGAACAGGGGGGTCGTAACTTGTTTTTGTCGATAGCGATTATAGAGCTTTAACGCGATGCGTTTGTAGGTCTACGTTTAATAGTGTCGTGTGAATTAAATAAATATAATGATTATGTATTAATAGCGGATCTGCTGTGGGGTGGCAACCAGCCGGGCCTTTAGTTCTTGATAAATACAGAAACAATGTCCCCATTACACTAACAACATCATCTCCACTAGTAACATGCACCGGAACAACACGTCCAAATCTCGGACGCTGGCACAACCTCTGGTGTAGTTCAGACAACTGCTATCATTGTGCAGAAATGTGTACATGCAAATTATGCAATTCTAACAATCTAGACAAATACCATCTTTCCAGTTGTACGTGGCTAACTAGTGTCGTTCCAATTGACACCAGCACAATTGATAAAATTGTGAAGATACTGTATGCTGTACGTAGGCCTATAGTAATTGACTGAGACTAGATAATTGTAATTTGTGTTTATTAGGCTATACATAATACATTCATTCTTATGAATAAATTGTCATAACACACATAGCGGATCAACGCGTAATAATTTGGTACCACTGATTTTATTGCGGCTATAATTATGTGTTTAATTATATTTAGGCTACACGCACTACCGATAGTAATAAGGAATTACATCATGCGAACTTAGTCCTTCAGTTTTCACAGATACAATAGGTTACTACTATAAATGACACATCGCTGATACATATCGCTTATTATCGAACGTGTAATGTTATAATCGCTGGACGGCGTTACGCCCCGTTTCACCAATACTGAAATTAACTACGATATAGAGCGTGTGTGTAATAAATTCTGTATGTATAATATTATCTTAAATTAACGAAGTCTAAAAACACGTTGACATTCAATTCCCGAACAGTAGCGTTATAAATTCAAGTTTCGTACACGCGACGTGGTTACGATTTTAGCATACGGCTGCGATGTGTGCGTAGGCTACTGTATTTTTTTCCGGGAATACTATAAAAATGATTTACCGAGTGGGTATACACGTATATACAGTATATACCGTAGTTCGTATTGTGTTCAAACTGTTGTTTTTGTCATTATGTCGATGTATTTTTTCTTATTATATCAATGTACACTGAATTAATAGTAATGATTCGCGATGAATTAATTATGATCATTAAAATGATCATCGGTGATATTTATGTATACTTTAGTAGGAGCATTAGATTAAAACCTGTATGCGATGTGAGTTTCATATTCAATAATTATTGTATGCTATATAACCGTATCGATACACTGTTATATACATACTTTTTTGTAAAATAAGTGGGAGCTTAATATTTCAGATCGCGTATTTTGTAATGTAAAAAATGGGATCTATAGAAATTTTTCGTCGTTATATGAAATATGAAAAAACAGAAATTGGTCCGAATGTATAAAACAAAATTTAGCGAGTGCATTCACAAAGTCACTTCGATCCTTCGAGCTTTTCCTTTCAACAAATAGTTAAACCCTCGTAAATTAAATCAAATAAGAGTACATAGGCTATCTCAACGGCTCGATGTTTCTTAAATGTGTACTATGTATACCGCGATGTGATTACGCAAATATAGCGATACTATTAGCGTATTATATTTTCTTTTGACATTGTTGTTTATATAATTCATTTTGTGGCATATTTCGTATATATTATTACCCGTCGCATAATAAAAATGCAAACTATGAAGGGTGTCAATAGACGATAAGTGGCATATATATCCAAAGATGTACATGGTCAGAGGGCATGTGTAAAAACATATATCATTGAAAAATATCAACAAACTTGTTAGCATATTGCAACATTTATTATAGATGACTGTATAGGCCATTACTGTTTATATTCTAGGCATGTATTCATATATATGAATAAACTGATATAATAATAATAATTAGTATATTTGTATAATACTTTACTTACTAAATCTGAATAACTTTTACTGAATAAATGTATGCTTCTAGCGAATCCATGACCTACTGTGAGTCTGAAAGTTACTCTACCAATTGGCCTAATTTCAACAGTGAAATGAGTTACATCTTTTACAACCAGTTTAATCGTTGTAAAGACGATACTAATAAGTACTTTTTAACATGGGGTGGATAAAAAAATGGCCAGTATTGCAATGTATATGAAATGGAATTGAATTGTCATTCCTGCGATGGACAATACGTCCTTTAGGAATTAACCATATTATATAGATGTTGATGAATAAAAAAGTTCCTGCACGCATGATTGCAACCAGCATTTCTATACTAGTGTTAATTAATATATCGATGTATGGCAATTATGCTGCTGTCTGTGTTTCAACTACGGTACTGTACATCAACTGTATGCTAGTAAAATAAGGGTCCCATTTCTACACCCAAATTTTTACTTTCTCTATCTCTCAAGTGGCAGTTTACAATAGAGGGAAACCTCGATGACAACATCACTCTGGTTATACCCAAGATATGCGAATTATGAGGGATTTGGTTTGTTTAGATCTAGTTGCCATGGAGATGATGTATGACAGTGGTACTCAACACATGATTGTGCTATATCGAAGGAACTGCCGCGTGCAGTGTGATTTTTACAATATTTTCCCTCAGTATTACTCCCCTTTCTCGATCTAAGAATATACACAATCGATATCTAGAGGTATACTTGTACAGCTGAGTGAACTGAGGCGGTAGTATGCGCGTTCCCTTGTCTGAGGATACCACAGAGAGAACACAAGAAATATGCCGTATATGTTTCAGTGCTGCGACGGCGGAGAGGTCCCCAAGACCGTGATCCTGCTCCACATTTGTTTGGGACACCCTGTACAATCCTACTGTACTGTTTCAGTGCTGCCATGGCGGAGAGGTCCCCAAGACCGTGATCCTGCGCCACATTTTAGAAGAGCTAGAAATCGTCTTCAAATCACTCACGGGTTATCTGGATAACAAACGGAGAAACTTCCCGCGGTTCTACTTCATGTCCGACATGAACCTGCTGGCGATCCTGAGCAGCCCTCACGACCTTCAGTCTGTGTCTCCTCATCTCAAGTTAGTCTTGCTGATATCATTTCATGTTGCATTCATAGTCCTAACCCTAACGAACGGAGAAACTTCCCTCGGGTCTACTTCATGTCTGACATGAATCTACTGGTGATCCTGAGCAGCCCTCACGACCTTCAGTCTGTCTCTCCTCATCTCAAGTTAGTCTTGCCAATATCATTTCACGTTGCATTCATAACCCTAACAAAAGGCGTAACTTCGGTTCTACTTCATGTCGGACAATCCTCAGCAGCCCCCACGACCTTCAGTCTGTCTCTCCTCACCTCAAGTTAGTCTTGCCGATATCATTACAACTCGCATACTGTATATATTCACTTCATGTCTGACATGAATCTACTGGCAATCCTGAGCCGCCCCCATTAGGTGCTGGGATGTTTTTTCTACAATGTACGTATGTTGACGTAATCAACTAGTAGCAATTTATTGCAGTTTGTAAACGTCATTTAAATAAATAATTAAATTTAAAAAGATGACTTGAAATTTCGTTCAAGTTTGCTGTTATGTCTATAAACCTGACATGAATCTACTGGCGATTCTGAGCAGTCCCCACGACCATATTGTGAATGTAGTTAGAGAAAAATAATTCTCGTTTCCATCTAGGGTACAGCAATATAATAGTTGAATAGTTTAATAGTTGCACGTTTAATAGTTATCGATTTAATAAAAGTAAAACGTATGTGGGATGTGGGATTATAATAAAAAATTGTCAAATAAGAACATTTTCAGTATTAAAAATGCAAAATAAAGTAAAAATCAGTATTAAAAATGGTTGTATTACATGATTTGTATGTGCGATAGATGATTACCGTATGTGGGTGGCTATGAATTTACATGTTGTAAGCTTCTTTGATTTGAAAGTTCTATATTACACTACCAAAAAACTATCCATAATTCACTAATAACCCTATTGACCTCTACTCACCTCACCCCCAGGAACCTCTTCATGGGAATCCACGACATGAGACTCCAGCAAGAGGAACAACAAGCATTGATCCCTGAGGACGACAGATCTGTCACCACCCCTCAAGATGCTCCCACCTCTATTCACCTCCATTCACCTCTATTCACCCCTCACCCCCAGGATTCTCTTCACGGGTAAACACGACATGAGACTCCACCAGGAGGAACAACAAGCAGGACGAGAGGACGAGAGATCTGTCACCACCCCCAAGATGCCATTCACCTCCATTCACATCTGTTCACCTCAATTCACCCCACCCCCCAGGACCCTCTTCACGGGCATACACGACATGAGACTCCAACAAGAGGAACAACAAGCATTGATCCAGCCTGAGGAGGACAGATCCGTCACCACCCCCCAAGATGCTGGTCGCATGTCCCAAACCTCGCGGATATCAACTAATGACAATACACCCCAGGCGCGCATCGACAAACGTCTGACACACATTTACGTGAGTATTTATTCGTATACACAATGTTCGTTTATATATATATAATACAACCACACACAGGCATTCAATATTCATTCTTTGTACGCTTTCTTAATTTTACATAAACACTTTCTTATTTTACACATACAATGTCACTTACATATACTGTATCAACTAACAATAATACGCCTCAGGCTCATATCGACAAACAACTCGCACATTATATGTTTCATGTTAGTTTTCACTTTTATAATTATTATATACAGTACACGTTAATTGCTATTACGTCGGTATGCAGTATTGTATAGACTACCTTTGTCAAAATGTCGATACATTCCTGGCCCTACCCCGAGTTTTTCTCTGGTTTTCCTGCCCATTCACTTCTCGGTCGCTTCATATGGGTATGTATTACCTACACATAGAATGCAATTTGTGTTGGTATTCATATTTAAGTGTGGAGTTTATACTCAATGGGAACATTGAGTAAATCTTTGAAGTCAATTTGTTGATCACTTTGTGAGGCACAAATTAGTTTTCTACAGTTGCTCTCCACACATGCACTGAAAGACCAATTACCCAGAATAAATGCTTACATTGCATTGCTTGGTGTGTTTCTGTGTTGGTCTTCTGTGGATATTCTTGGGAAAGTTATTTCTCCCTACTTCCTTGACCGGTTTTTGTTTTTTAAATTGTCAGAAAATCCTACTCATTCAGTTTTGGTTACGTTTGCCTAAGACACGATCCTATTATTGCTCCATTCTTTTTGTATACCTTTCTATATAATATACCAAATAACAACATAAATGTAATATATGTGTATGTTTAATAATGTAGTTGAGAGAGGAAGCAATGTTAATGCTGCCACACAAACTTGGAAGTATTCGCGATGAAATATATACCGTAAGTTACGTGCATACCCCTGCCTAATCCAACTTCTCCATCTACCTATACCCTCATTATAATTCCTACAGCTATTATCTCAATCCTGCTCAGCTTCTACATTAGACCACACTCTACAATATACATGGTATATTTTTCACATTGTCTTATACTGCATCATTTGGTAGTAAAAATATTATTCAGTATATACCTGGGGAATATTTTTAGCATGATTGTGCATTGAAATTATCAAATTCTTGATTATTAATCAATTTTATTAGTGAGCTTTTAGGCTTTCTTCAATATTCGTGCTTTCGATTCTCATTTTTAGATTATGCTGAGGAATAGTGTTAGATGGGGTGAAGTGAACTAGTGTTATGGTTTTTAGCTTACCTGAGCGACTGCTCCGGTAAGCTATTCCAATTAGATTTTGTCCGTCGTCCGTCCGCCATTCCGTCCGTCTGCACGGTCCGTTAACAATTCTAAAAAAATCTTCTCTGAAACCAATGAACATATGACTTAGATATTTTGTTTGGATCATCTATGCCTATGTGTTACCCTGATTCAGAATTGTTAAAATTATAAAAATCTGAATCAAGGGCAGACAACTCTGCATGATTTTATTAAAATTCTTTTAATATCTTCTCAGAAACTACTGGGTGGATAGTTTAGATATTCTATGGGTTGGCCTGCATCAAAATTGTTAAAATTATTCTGATTGGAGCAAAGGGGATAATCCAGAGCAGGGAAATAATTTAAATGATAAAATCTATGAAAATCTTCTCCGAATCTATCGATCACAGGATATTCTGTGCTCATCGTCTATGGGTTGGCCTAATTCAAAATTGTTGGAGTGGAGACGACTGTCATGTCGTGAATATCCACCACTAATCTATAGTGTCGGCGCAGTACAGCTTGTTATTTATTTACTATGTAGATAGAATATGATGCTTTAGTTTACTTTACCCCATCTACCCTACCAAGTAACTGATATCAGACATAATTTTTACATTCACATATTCATTTTATTGTAGTATTATATTAATACCTGCTTTACACACCCTTAGCTCAGCATTATTCTTACCAACCATTATTAATGATTCATACTGTATACATTTTGCAGAAATTTACAGAGGTAAAGTTTTCATTTTATCATGACATAGACATAGTAAATTTACACGCTGTGTATTTATTACTGGCACATTTTTATTGCATTATTTTATAACATTTATTTTGCATATAATAATATTTTGTTTACTGCTATAATTACACATTAGAATAGATGCATTCATTTCTACATTTTTATTCATAGAGTAATTAAATTAAATTCAATAATTATTGTCGATGTAGGCTAATGTAAATCCCAACAGGACAGCGAGAGTGAGACGATGTTAGACTTGTAGATATATCTGAATTTTGACTAGCTATAGCATGGACAAACTAAGTCGTGTATACTGTATACTGTATCTAATTTATTAAGGCTTAAATCTAAATTGGCTGTCCAATGTGTTATACCTAGTACAGTCCTCTCAGCAAAACCGTAATGCTGTAAGCTTGCCAGTTAAAATTTCTTGAATAAAATTGCTTTTTTTGTTGCATAGTTTAGAACAATCATAGTGCCAGCATAGTATATTGTTAGGGCTAGTATGGTACATGGTGTGAGTTAGATAATTTTCTTCATCATATTTTAGAACATCTATTAGCCTACTATTGTGCAATTCTGTGGACCATAGAAATTTGCAGAGACATGAAAATTATATATGTGACATTTTATATTGTCATTTTATATTCATTTTATGCATTCGTTATTATACAGAGTGTCCCAGAAAAACTGCCCCACTGCAAATTTGGCAATAACCAAAAAAACTATAGGATGGATAAATATGACATATACATCACTGGATAGCTTAGCCATTTCCGGTTCCGGCGACATATGATACATGTGCAGAAATTTAAGGAAATAGTAATTTAAAGGCAATATCCAACACATGGCAAAATTTCTAAACTCCCATTTTGACGTATTTTCAGTTGTTTGGTTGAAAACTAAAGGATACATATCCTCAAAACTGCACTTTAACCAGTTTG
>WNLI01084092.1:0-10828 GCA_025802215.1 Wirenia argentea
CCAGTGTTACGTAGCTGGAGTTGTGAACTGAGATACTGAGGACTGTGTGTGTGAATGGTTTTGTAAGTGAGTAGTAGAATCTTATATTTGATTCTGTCTGAAACTGGAATCCAATGTAATTTCTTGAGGATTGGAGTAATGTGGTGGCGTTTTGGGGTATTTGTGACAACTCTAGCTGCCGAATTTTGTATTGACTGTAGTCTGTGAATTTCGTACTTCGGAAGATTTGTGAGTAAGCTATTGTTACTGTCAAGTTTGGAGGTTATGAATGCGTGCACTAGTGATTGCATTTGTTGAGGGGTTAGGTATTGTGATATTTTGCCAATGTTTCGAAGATGATAGTAACTGGTCTTGCATATGTTGGAAATGACATATGTTGGTCAAATATGGTGATATTGTGTCACAATGAGCATTGGCGGTACAATAATTTGTTGCGCCTCTCGTATTTTATCACGTCGAAGTGTCACAAAATGTAAGTGAAATTCTTTGGTTGAGAAAAAATAACTTCTCTAACTATAACTGTGATATAATTGTGACAGTAGTACAGTTACAGTACGTACATGCAGCGAATATAATATGCAATCAAGATCAATTATTTTATTTTAGAAAATCATGCGATAGATGCTCAGTAATTGTGTGATTAATAACTCGATCGCATGCAAGATTAGATAAACTACCATACGGTGCATTGTCTCACTAATTCGCTCACACCCTCACTCACTCACTCACTCAATCATTCAATCATTGAAAGGTACTAACGTGTCATGAAATGCAAGAATGTGATAGATCGTTTGATTGCATGACTGAATAAATCGTTTTGTTCATATTGTTCATTTATACTCAGCAACCACATGGAAATATTATATTCGGTCAACACACAACAGTATCATTAATAATTTCGTTAACGTACAACCTCATTATTAATCACGCCATGTTCATTGTTCCGAAACAATAACGTTGTGCGTTTAGTCTTTAAAAAGCGTCGCATTTCGATAGTGCATTTTTATCTCCCTATTTGTCAAATGTGAGCTCACTGTGTAGTGGTTAGAGCGTTGGACTCTCATGCGAGAGGCGCGGGTTCGAGGCCATTACTTTCGGGCTTTCCACCCACATTTGAGACACCTGTACCATGGCAACGTGGACAAACGTGAAAGTGTGGTATACAAAATGCACATATTTTTTTTTTATCTCCCTATTTGTCAAATGTTTGTTTACAATTTACAATTTATGACCATAGGGAAGGCACTGTTAAAACTGAAGTCCAGTTTTATAAACCACAGATATAGAGAGAAATATAAACATATTATACTGTACCTATTTCTATCCCTTAGTGGCAGCCATGCTGAACACTCAGCTGGTATCAGGAGGATAAAAGCCGGACTCACGGGCGTAGCCAGGATTTGCCATGGGGGGATGCGGACCCATTTTGCTAACATAACAAATCATCGTATTTACACAAATCGTATATCGTATCGTAAATCGTATTTACACAAAATATATTAATTAGGCATATATACAGTAATATACAGTAATATACAAGCGGCAACACAGTGCCGAGGGCACAGAAGTCCCTCAGATTGAAAATATACATTTGATTACAACATAGGAAGGGTATTATGATGAAACAATAGATAGGCTAAAATAATAACACAAAATTATTATGAAATAAATGATTAAACAATAGATACACCATGGGGTATGAATACAAATCACTAGTTTTTTTAGTAGATATACCAGCTAATTCAGCGCGCGTGGTGACCAGTGACGGCGACCGCTGGATGCGAGGTCCGCTCAGTCAACCGCCAGCACCACCTCTACTAAGTGGTCAGTGTTGTTGGACAAAGACGTCACACGCGTTAAGCTATTGATGTACCACACTCGTGATCTATTCAGACAATATCCAATGCATAAAGAGAGGGCTGATGGTCAGCACGCGGCTGTCGATAGGTGAATAGTACTAATAACTGGAATTAATGAATAATACACGTGATCGTAATTACCAGACAATGGCAGACATGAAAAATACATACATACAATTTATTTTTCGATAGATCCCTGGGGGATGCGGCCGCATGCTCGCATCCCCCCTAGATACGCCAGTGCAACACATAATGTCATACACAGCTGAACCATAATCGGTTCAAGATGATAACAATCATAACGTGCACGGTGAAGTTAGCATGGGTACAATCGACACACAACAATCATAACGTGCACGGTGAAGTTAGCGTGGGTACAATCGACACACTGTTGAAGTATAGCTATAGCGTCTTCAGTATACTGTATATATTTGCAAAACCAGACTATTGGCAAGTATACTGAAATGTTCTACCATACACATAGGCCAATATATATACAATATATATGATATATGGACACAGGTACACATCAGCAATAATAAAAATACATAGTATCTCATCATAATGTTTATGTAATTGAGTGTGTATACTGTATACGTGAAGTTGTGAACGTTGTGTTACGTCACAGGAGGCCAAGGACAAACAGTTCCTGCTCCAACAAGCGGGTAAGCTCAAGCCACCTCCCGCACGTCGCCTGCGCGAGAACCCACCAAACCCGCCCGCCGCCGTCATATATGACGCGCCCGACACCTCGCCGGCCAGGAGTATCACGCCCGTCCAGCCGTCGTCGCCACCGCCAGATAACGCTCCACTACCGGCGGCGATTGTGGCCGTTCCGCTACCGTCACAGCGGTTACAGCCGCCACAGACACAGCCGTCACAGCCGTCACAGCTGTCACAGCCGCCACAGACACAGTCGTCACAGCCGTCACAGCTGCCACAACCGTCACCACAACACCAACCGTCCGTCACTCCCGAGTATGACAACACTCCGCAGGTCCGCGGTCTTGATGACTTTTGACGAGTGATGTGTGTAATTAGTTATACAGTATACGAGCTGGTGAACATTCTTCAGTCATAATACTATTTTGAATTTCGCTAAAGTATTGCAAATCGCGTCACATTGTCACAAGGTGTGGTCATTCAGTGGTCGGATTGTTGACCCAGAATGGTATAATATATCCCATCCTGGGTTAACAATATGACGAAAGAATATAATGATAAGGCCATTCATTGATCATGTATGGTTTGAGATTGAATTCGATTTTATTATGAATTTTAATTATTAAATTTTGTATTTTGTTTTATGTTATTACGGTACCTCATACTCACGTTGAACTATAGTACTCTTACGGAAACCATCGATACTCGTACGAGAACATTATTGGGTTTTTTTCTACTGATTTTTTAAGTACGTTGTAAAATTAATATATTTATGCCTGCATTATGTTTTGTCCGAATGTAGCAAGAGTACCATGGGCGTCCGCAGGTAGGGGCACTTGCCCCTCCCCCTGGAAAAAATCTCCCAACATTTTACAAACAGTGTATATTTTGTATGTGCTTGTAGGGACATGGGAGAGGGCACTAGGCCATGTGTGGAATTTAAAAATCTCTATAATTTTCTGCAAACAATTCTATTTATACAATTTTTTAGATGACTGCATGACATTAAATTCACAGTGGGTTATTTACCGTGTAAATACAAGATTTTCATCACTTTATGTTTGCACTATTCCCATAGTATTTTATAATGTGAGCACTGTTCCTCGGAAATAAGCTAGTGTTATAACTACTATAGCTGACCACGACTTATGTATCCTTACAGTAGCTTCACTGTTAAAGATTAGGACTTTATGTTGGTAATGGTGTGAATCAGAGTTAGCACCGCCATGCATCAATACATTTGTATCCAATAATTGGTACACAAAATTTTAGTGTCTAAAAATATCATGTCTAAAAATATCAATAAAACTGCAAAATTAATCTTTTAGTTGGTTTTTTCAAACTGCCCTTTTTTGTATGAATTTGTTCTCGATGCGTGTATCTAGCATAGCTAATTTACGCACCGGGTGAGTCGTGTCGGACCAACAAGTGGTCAAGGTTTTCGAATCACCATCACGCCTCAAATGACTCGGCCGTAGCCGAGGACTCGAAGGATTATAAAAAAAATCCCAAGTCTAGGAGAAATCAGTGGAAAACATTGACTTGGTGGGGGGAAAAAGTCGCGAAGACTGAAAAAACACCTGAAAGTGCAGGAAAATGTGTCTCAGAGTACCTACCTAAAAATAAAAAAATCTTTGGGGAGGCCCCCAAACCCGCCGTCAAGCCCGGAGCACGCCTCAATACCGATTTGGAGTAAAATTAATGACATGTATTATAATGACGTAAACGGTTTATGAGTGTTGTACATTGTATAGACAATAATAGCTAATAATTTGGTATCAATCACGCCAAGGAGACATGATAGTACTGTATAATCATGGACCCCGCCAAATTACAAACTCTTGTTATATCCGGACTCACCCAAAAAACGATGTATGAAGCGACTACTATAATAAAGCGACAAGCTGATAATAATTATACACGAATTGTAACATAACGATAACTCAAGTCATATCATTGATGTGAAAGATAAAACATGCCAAAACAATGTCTGCCCTCGCCACATAGCTGGACCACCTACGTTACCATACTGGGTCGTATGTGATTAGCGCTTAACCCTCGCATCACTAAGGGGGGATATATTATAGTAACTGTGAAATTGACTCCGATTTTTCTGCGCCATGCCAGAATGTCATTTCTTATGCTTTTTTCAATGATTTAATCCATAATACAATACTATGCCTAATCAACACTAGCTATAATTTCATTTTTTGTTTTATTTTTTATTTTTCAAAATTACTATTGTTTTTTATTATATATTTTCTTCACTTCTACATAAAATAACAGTTGTGTACATGAAATTCCATATTGCAATGAATTATTTGTGAAAATAGGGCAGGCGCAGACAAATCTGAGTCAATTACACAGTTACTATCATAGACATATAAATAAATATATAATACAATAGACTAATCTTCATCATGTCATGTTTTTTTCTGCTCATTACACATGATCACAGCCTCAAAATACCACCTCAATAAAAACAAAACATACAAATTTGATTTAAAAAGCAACATTTACAAATTGCACAAAGTTTATCAAGTGCAATGTTTAATTTCATACACAAATGAGAGATTAACTGTGAATTAACAAATTCTTGCTACACAAAAAAAATAATCTAATACTAAATAGAATGCTGCAGAGCAATAAATACTATTGATATAGCACAAACCAAAAATATCTACAAAAAGAACAAGACCGGTACCCGGGCTACAGTCCACGAAGTAACAAGACCGGTACCCGGGCTACAGTCCACGAAGTAAACAAGACCGGTACCCGGGCTACAGTCCACGAAGTAACAAGACCGGTACCCGGGCTACAGTCCACGAAGTAACAAGACCGGTACCCGGGCTACAGTCCACGAAGTAAACTTTCTCATCATCAATTTATGCTGTTTTGTACAAAAAAGTTTGACTATTTGGTGGAATGATAATAACAGTCATCATTGAGAGTGTACATGCTTCATTGTCTACAAGATGCAACCGTGACTCGGGAGTTGTCAGAGGCAAATGGTTGCTGGACACTATGTCGAAACAATTTTGTATTTATCCATCTATCTGTATCTATCTATCAAGACGGCTTTTGTGAAACGTTTCCTATTTCTACTCGGATATTTGGTAAAACAAATTGTGTTCAGTGTAGGGGGAATTGGGGAATGGGAAATGGGCAATATCGTTAGAAACGAGATAAAAAATAAACTTTAAAAAACTGTAGAAAGTCATTGAAAATTCAAATTCAAATTTCAACAGATTTCACTATAAAGTCCAGGTACACAGTGCAATACTGTTGAATAGTTTGAAAATTTAAATTAGGCGAGGATTGAGTGTGCCATTATGTATGCATTATACTGTATATTAGAGTGGAATGAAAAAATACGTTACCTATACTGAATTTGTATTTAATAGCTGTTAATATAAATTTCAAACTTTTTGTTTGGTCCTTAGAAGTTGATATTAACAGGAATGTGTGTAATGTATAAAATATAGCATAACCGATAGATTATGCATCATATACTGTACAGATTAAAAATACGGTTATTTCTATTACATCAAGAATATCTACCAGAGAATGGTAACGTCGGTAACCTAGGAAATTAATCATGTTTTTTCACTAGTAGAGCACAAGATATGATTAATCACTGGCAGTCTAGCACTTAACATTTAATGTCTGTTCTTAGAGCAACTGCATGCTGTAATACTATACTTTTTTTCAATAATAAAACTGACAAATAATAGCGTGTATAATAATGTATCAAACAATTAAAATGGAAATGGTAGCAAGTGATAAAATTGACATTTCATTAGATACATATATGAAAATCAAATTAATTAAAAATAGAACTATTTTCCAACAACCACGGTGATGAGAAACCACAATGTTTTCTATTTTTCCTGAAAAAACCTTGCCTTTGAGTGATCGATATTATAGATTATAACCACAAAACGTATAGGTATACAATATATACTAGGCGTCATAAAAAACCTTACATCCATATTTTCCATAACGTTGTCAAAATTACTGCTAGGTATTATGTTCATAATATCTGCGTTTCTCAAGCGATCATAAGTTATTGCATACCGTTAGAAAGAGGAATGTTTCTTTCTGGCCATTTACGGCATTCTACCACACTCTTCCAAATAAAAATGTGGTTACGGTTTACGGAAACTTGCATTTTTCATTTTACGACATGTTCCAAGTTACCATTACTTATACCCCTACAATAGCTGTATTTATTAGACGATCACAAATTAATTTACACTTTTGAAAGACTGAATAAATTTTCAATATCTACCTGAAATTCTAATTTCCACATCCGAAAGATATCAACATTTACATAAACATGCATTTTTACACACCAAAGAACGAAAAAATTTATGTTTGCATAAACAGTAATACATTTTTACTCGGAAGCGTATGTAAGAATTTTGCATACAGCCAGAAAGACAATTTATTCCGATTTCCAATGGTATAACATAACTTATGATGGCTTGAGAAATGCAGATATTACGAGCATTATATCCAACAGTAATTTTGACATAATGAAAAATATCCAAATGCAAGGTTTTTTATTACGCCATAATTAGTATAATTTGATACATATGCCATATTACAACATGACTTTTAAAATATTGGATAGTGCTTAATTTTTTTTTCATTTAAGATTTTTGGCCCTGATACATTATTAGTATCTTTTAGTCAGCATATAACCTACCATCACATAAGCCAATCAGTTGTTCAGTTGTTCAACATAATAATTCTGATAGAATTTCTGGGAAATATACAATAAATGTGTTGTATAGAATTGCTTTTTTGAAATTATCGTTGGTCATGTACGCCAGCGATGATTTGAGTCATTGTAGCTGCGAGTTTGATTGTTCGATGACTTGGGAGTTTAAAGCAGTGTGTTGGAGTAACTCTTCAGTGCGAAGCTTGGTCCACAAGCTGAGGAAGACAAATGAAACAACAGGTTAAATGACAGTGGAATTTAAAAGGAGTTTCCCCTCAAATACTAGCTCAGCGGAGTAACATCCTCTACCAATCACTCGATCCCCGAATATGCCAGTGACTGCATTTATTTTTATTTATCACAATCACTTCTGCAGTACATTAGTGATACAGTCTGTATAGGCTTTCTTTGCTAGACTGGTGACTAGGAAAAGAACTGGCAGCTTCACAGCTAATCAAACTATGGGGGCAGTAATTGGTGCATTCGGTTATCACCTGATTAGTAAAGGATTATAGCGTCTTAGGTTAACTGTCTACTGATATTACTCCACAGGACTACTATTTATGAGGAAAACTCAAATCCACACACAATCCATGCAAACTGAATGAATTAAAAGCTAACATATTAAGCAAATTCATAGCATACAGGCAGAATAGCTAGAAAGCATACTTCATACTTTACAGTGTGTGTGTTTGTTATCGAGGCATGTACCTAGTTTAGCTAAATTTACGCCCCGGCAAGCCGTTTCGGACAAGTGGTCAAAGTTCACAGATTATGATCCTCAAAATGACGGCTAAAAGTAAAAGAAATCCTTCAGAGCCAGAGTGCCCCATAAAGCAGGAGTTTAACCCTGTTTCTGTAGTGCTAAGCGGATGAGTGTAGCCGAAACTACACCCCCTGGATAGGACACTAGTCTATCGCAGGTTACTTTCCGACTTTCTCACGTGGCTGGTGCGCGGAGCAAAGTCTACCCAATTTTAACACAATTTTAATTTCTGGGTAAAAATCGACGGCACATGTGGGGATCGAACCCACGTCTGCCGCCTAGGATCGTGATCGGTTTATCGGCATACCAGCGCCTCAGACCATTCGGCCACCGCGACCCTTGACGGCTAAAACCTCCCTAAAAAGGGAGCATGATCCATCTGAGGTTCTTTTTTCTGAACCCCAATAAGTGATCCAGACCATCTAGGGACCGTTTATAGACAAGAAAAAGAAGCATTGGTCAGCATGTACGTAGTTTGATACGTGGTTTAATCAAATTAACAAGTCTAAAAGATAAGTGGTTCTTAAGATATTTTTGTAAAAAGGACGGATGCCAAATTCAGCAGATAGCAATAGCTCTGGAGCAGGTATGCTCAGGTGGGGTAAAAATACAAGGGCTTCGAGTATTTTTTTACGCAAGCCATGGTATTTCGAAATACAGCTCAAGGGGGATAATAGATGTTGCTAAACAAATACATGACATTGCGCTTATTTCCCATTATCACTGTGTGACCATAAGTCCATAACCAAACGTCCAACTACCGCGCATGCCCAGCTAATGCCCTGACTGGCGCCGAAACCGTTAGTTTACAGGTAATTTTGAGTGTAAAAGCTTAATTTTGCCTAGTGTAGTTAGCTTAGATTGTGAACTAGAAAGTTGTGTCAACTTGTGTGTAATACAATTTCAGTATTGCAGTGTTGCTATTGCGTATAATGTAATGTGGACATGGTTTAAGCACAGATATAAAAAATGTTATCTCCCGGGTGTGTTAAATTAGTACCTACACAGTTCATAGAGAAAAGGCTTGATGAAATAAAAACGTGTTCAGACAAGTTTTTCAATTTTGTGAATGATGTTTGCAAATGAATTGTTATCGCTAGATTGTTCCAAATTTTGGGAGCGTAACTAAAAAATGACGGTCAGATGTTAGCCGACACGTATAATCCACCATACCTGTGTGATTCTTAAAGTGCAACACATCGACACGAAACTGCGTGCCCTGAAAGAAGGGGGAGTCTCGGTTGAGGCAGTAGGCTTGCAAGGAACATGCGTTATCGTAGATGATGAGGTCAGGTGCTGAAACAATCAATAGTTACATCCATACATTAACTGTGCTCGACTACTGACATACTGTACAATATGTGAAGTGCTTTATGTCCTCATGTGCAGTATGTACCTGTAAATAATACAATGAGTAGTTTGAGTACTGTCCTCATGTGCAGAATATACCTGTAAATAATACAATGTGTAGTTTGAGTACTGACCTCGTGTGCAGTATGTAGTCTATGTACTATGTACCTGTAAATAATACAATGAGTAGTTTGAGTACTGACCTCGTGTGCAGAATGTACCTGTAAATAATACAATGAGTAGTTTGAGTACTGTAGCTATAGAGTTCAGTGACCATGGCTCCTACTACAGATTCTTCAAATGATGCAGTTCTGCTTGCAAGATTTGAGACGACGGCTTGGGAAGTTGGGATAAACAATTTAGTTTATATTTAAGCATGACTTACATTTAATGTACAAAGATGCTCAGTAGATAAGTGTAGAGGTCGAAGCACACTATATTAAATTGCGTTGTTGTCACAGTTTACCAATTCCCGGAAGTGAGGCCAAATATACAGTATATAAAACCTTTATTTGATCGTACCGCTGCGCTGGTAACCATGTCGTTGTCGAGCCAAAAACTTGGGTGTGACATCACGATTGGATGTAAATAGCTGTCGGTTAAAGCATTGGACTGCCATTCGTTTGGTAACCAGGGCCGTGACTGTGCAATCAGCGTTTTAATTGAAAATTGATACCTACTAGTCATTCCTCGGTGTTCTGTGGGTGAGAGCACATTTCCAATTTTCCACAGCCTCGGTTTAAAAGCATGCAAAATTCATATCCATGGGTGGGTATATAGGTAGGGGAGTAAGGTTGTGCTATGGTGCAAATATTACGCACGCACGTCGCACAGCAGTCAAATTGAGTTTGTAGGATGGCGCTATTCACCGCCGGTGACATCTAACAGACGGTACGTTCAAAATACGGCAGCTGGGGTAATACCGCCGTACATGAGTTATTTAAATCCTACACATGATTAATGTGTCCGATTCTTCACACTTGAAAGGCAGGCTGGTCGCTAGGGTATCAATGGTGTGATCTTTTAACATAAATGTAACGTAATGCCGTGGTTTAATGCAGCATTGGACTAGAACACCAAACATGCCAGTGTCAATCGTGGCCGTTGTGTATTTGCAGTGTTTACTACTCAATTGCAACCTCGCTTCACCAAGCTGTAAAGTGCAACTGATTTTGCAAGAAAAGTGGAAATAGGAGCTGATAGTGTATTTTGTTACCAGAAACATACATTACAGAATTAAAACAATAACTCACCGGCTTTGTAGGAAGGAAAACATGAATGAGCTGAGAAGGACCTGTCCAAGACCACCATAGTCGTACATCATGTCGCACGTCTTGCATGCTTTGTATGTCACTGAAATATAACAGAACTCTCTCATTCCTGCCCTTGCAAATACCCCGCAACGAATTGCACGACACCACTTCACCTACGACGCTGCGAGTCTCCTTGCAAACCCTCTACCCA
>WNLI01084203.1:0-10828 GCA_025802215.1 Wirenia argentea
ACACATCCACCCACACTCTACCCCAGCCAGCCACACTCTACCCGAACCATCTACCTACTCTCGAGTACCATGTTTTAGTCCTGGCCGAGAGGCCCGAGAATCAATCCCGTGCCCTCTCCACCTTGATTCTGCTCTTCAGTTTTTGTAGACCAACTTATTTGTGATAAAATACTGTCCGTAATCGTAAACTGTCTTGTAAGTTGTTGTGACAGATGATGAGCTCAACATTTTCCTCCACTGGTGACAATAAACCCTCCTCAGCATAAGTAAAGATCAGAACTAATGTAATGCTAAGATGGCATGTTCAATCCACTCACTAAATTTTCAATACCATTCAATATGTTGTAATGTTGTTTCAGCATTGCATTGGTGAAATTCTCGTCCACTGGTGACGAACAGTACATTCTCCTTGGCACAAGTAAAGATCTGGTCTTAAACCCTCGCTCTCTATTGGAAGGAGCTATCTATGTGTACAAGATACCAACTACGGTAAGTAACTATCGTCATTAGATCCATACGTAAAACTAAAGTGACCATTAGGGCCTTCCTCTAACCGAGCCTTCCTCTAACCGGATTGTAGATCATAGATCTGACTAGACAATCTACAGGCATGTGAGATTCATTCCATGGAGGAGGTAGCAAAAAAAAACCAATCGTGAGCAACTTGGCGGTCCATGGCTTCGGTTTGTCAGCCTTCCGGCATAGACGATTTACTAACAACTGCATACAAACAATACAACTCATTTTAGCACCTATTTCATGTGACAAATGATGAGCCCAAATTCGTGTCTTATCTGACATTTCCTGTGATATTGGTCGAGGTCTCTGGAAAAAATCACTTGTATACATAATGTCACTGTACTATTTTCACTTGTGTAATTTTTTACAAGAACACTCAACATAATTATCAGTTGGGTGAATTGGGGGTCAAGGAAACACACACGTGTGTTAATTGGTCCATTTCTATACCGTCTTTTTACACATCAATGTGTCTCAAAAGGGGTATGCCGTATGGGAAGTGGTGAAATAGGTAAATTCAAAAAATGCCTGTGTCAAGCTGTTGGTAGTCACATACGGAAAAATATTTTTTTTTATCCCGACTCCGCTATTTTCTCTCATCCATGTTTCTAATTAATTGTTATCAGGGAGACAAACTAGACCTGGTGCAAAAGACAGGGGTTGACGAGGTGTTACTGGCAATTGCTTCCTTCCAAAATCAGGTCCTTATTGTGTTTAGAAGTTTCGTCAATACTCTATAAATTCGTCCGATTTAACGATCTGAATTGCAATTTGTTATTTTTCAGGGGGACAAACTAGAACTGGTGCACAAAACGGTGATTGACGAAGCTCCCATGGCCATCGCTTCATTCCAAGGTCGCGTCCTTATTGGGGTCGGCAGGTTTCTCCGAATATACGACCTTGGCAAGAAAAAACTTCTGCGCAAATGTGAAAATAAGGTTAGTCAGATTTAAATTTCTATCGTTTTCTACATGATCCCCAATCATTTTGCTGCTAGGATCTGTTTGGCCGTTCAATCTATTACTAGAAGATATTGTGATTTCAAATTTTCAACCATTTAATGTTTCTGGTTGACATTCTTTAACTCCTTGACTTCTGGCACCCTTGTATGCCATGCGTTTATGATGTATCAATACTTCTTTGGCAGTCAATGTGTTAATTCTACTTTATAATAAGAATAATTGTAGTTTTTGCAACAGTTTTATGGAGACATTGTCATGGCAATTAAAACGAGCATTGTCTAGTACGACAGGTCTTCTGCTGCAGATTCACGCTTTTTGCTGCTCAAAACAAGAATTTTCCTGAGCTTACAAATCTGCATTTGAGACATACTCGTATATACCATGGCAACATGGACAGCCATGAATTTGCGGTATATAAATTCGCACATTTTTAGAGTCAAGTAAACCAACCATTCTGTCCATGTGCTCTAAGGCTAGTCTACACACACTCCTGTAAGTCTCGCAGTATCTTAGTCTGTGTCCATTCGAACATATTAAACATGACAGCAGCCACAATTGGTCGCGCTAATCTTCAACATTCATCTTTGTACATAGCACAAGTAACGTGTTTAACAATTTTCATTTTATTTGAGCGATACCTTTATTTTGTCTATTAGCTAGCAGGCATAGAGACGGTGTGTCTCTGAATCATGGTTTGTGTCATTTATGATGGATTTGTGCTTACATTGTCATGACATCATTAATTCACGTCTACATATAATGTCACTTTACATGTGTATGTGTTGGACATAGGTTGCAGTGAAATGAGTCGCACTAACACATGCCGCACTAGGATATGGTCATATTCCACTAAGGAATAAAACGCTAAACAACAACAACAACATATAATTATGTTGTCATCACTAATATGTGGTAACACACTTTAAAGACTAATTATAATGCAAAAAAGTGTGTTACCGCATATTTGTGTATATTTTAGTATAGACTAATACGGCTACCCCCATTTCTTTATGTTGTCATCACTCTCTCATTCCAGCACATACCAAACATGGTGGCAGGCATACAGACAATGGGTCACCGAATCGTCGTCTCTGACATCCAAGACAGTTTTCACTTCGTAAGATACCGACGCCAGGAAAACCAGCTGATAATTTTCGCGGACGACACAAATCCAAGATGGCTGACGTGCTCGACATTGTTGGATTATAACACGATTGCTGGGGCCGATAAGTTTGGCAATGTTACTGTGGTGAGTACATTAGATATATCGTACGTATCTTGATATTTTATGTGATTTATCTGCCTGGCAAAAATGTACAGCTATATAGAGACTATTTTGTTTTTGTCATTTCAATTTTTGGCTCGCGGTGACCGAATGGCCTAAGAAACTGGTACGCTGATATATCTATCGGTCAATCACAAATTCACAATTCTAGGCAGTGGGACATTGCTCCGTGTACCAGCCACGTGAGAAAGTCTGAATGTAACATGCAATAGATGGAATTCCTTTTTTACTTTCGCCAATTTTAGTTTTAATATAGGTTAATTTTCCTGATAAAATCCTCTAGTGTAGCCTATGTGAGCTTGTATTGCCAAGTTCAATATTATTAAAAACAAACCGTTATTGACTTTAATTGTTAAAGATGAAATTGACACCATTAGTTGTGATGCAAGCATACTATAACTTCAAACACATTGGTATTTTTTAAAGACTACAGAAAATGTCAAAATCGTACTTATTCGCTCGTTTTAGGTGCGGTTACCACAAGATGTATCGGACGATGTTGACGACGATCCGACAGGAAACAAGGCATTGTGGGATAGGGGTGTGCTCAGTGGTGCATCTCAAAAGGTGAATTTAAAGTAGATTAAGCAAACATAATTCTAGAGTGTATTTTTGTAAAAATTATAATTCATCCGATTGACATACCTTTTCAACGAACTGCTTAAAC
This sequence comes from Wirenia argentea, assembly GCA_025802215.1. Classification (NCBI taxonomy): domain Eukaryota; kingdom Metazoa; phylum Mollusca; class Solenogastres; order Pholidoskepia; family Gymnomeniidae; genus Wirenia; species Wirenia argentea. Next base: position 3,434 of record WNLI01084203.1, read on the forward strand.
TTTTCTTTCGGTTATTAATTGCACTGTAGACAAAAATGTAGAATAAATTGCAAGATACAGACGACATAAATGGCAAATTATTTTATGTAAGGTGGAGTAAGCCATATTGGTTAGAATAATTAATCATGTTAAATTTCTCTGAAAAAAATCAGTGCCTCCAACGGGATCCGAACCCGCGACCTTCAGTTCGATTTTTTCAGCGAAATTTAATATGATAAATTATTTTATGTCTGTCGCAATTTTTGGTTGTTATTGAATATTTTTGTGCAGAATATCATAGTGATCATTTGTCTGAACAATTTTGCAATGATGAAGAACTATCAATCCAACGCTGTCAGAAACATAGTGTTGATGATATATTGATCTGATGCAAAACATTATAATTTCAGTGCAGGAATTGTATGCATTTCTGCGTTTCAAATGAGTTAGAAGTACCTATGGGGAAAGCCCTGTGGTTGGACCCTACAACACAGTATTCAATACATATAACTCAAAGATATCTCAAGGATATGTGTTGCTCATCGGTACCCGGCTATGCTGCCTTGCCCAAGGACATGCGGGAAAACATGTTGGGAAATGAACCTACAACTGTCAGATCAGCCCCACCATGGATTGAACCTATGACCTGCCAACAAAGCAGATATCGAGTGAGCAATCCATACATAACGCAGTGTACTCTTTATAACATACAGTATTTGAGTTTTGCAATGATGAACAACTATCAATCCAACGCTGTCAGAAACATAGTGTTGATGATATATTGATCTGATGCAAAACATTGTACACAAATTAATTTTATACAAAAATCAGACTAAGCAAATTTGAATTTTACTTGCTACCTTGAGAATACTGGGGTAGCACTGTACAAACCCAATGCTGACCACCCCATCAATGTCTAGTGATCTGAGTCCCTTGATGCTTTCAGTTTCAGGCATTATGCTGTGGGTACACTGCGGGGCATTATTTTTATCCATTAGATTCCCATTCAGTCAAGGAGGCAATAGGGGGGTACACTGACTACACTCTCTGAGTGGATAATGGGTTACAATAATTATCGCCTTCCTAATAATAAATGTGATAATGTCATGATTGTGGTTTTGACGCGACTTTGTTCACAGGCCGATGTGGTCATCAACTTTCATATTGGAGAAACCGTCACAGCTTTACAGAAGGCAACACTTATCCCAGGAGGCTCAGAATCACTCGTGTACACCACACTGTCTGGTAGCATTGGCATGCTGGTGCCCTTCACTTCACCCGAGGTACCGTTAGCTATACATTCAAGTAGATGTGTCGCCACTAATTTGTATCAGATTATGTTTCAATTATTCGCTAAAAATCAATGTAAACACTGTACATTGCTTAGGTTACCTTTATATTGCGGTCTGTACAACGGGTATGATTGGGCAAGGCCTGTATAGTACCGAGTCATCGGGCACCTCGATGTCATTAATTACCACGGTAACAACATAAATGAATGGGACCGTGACACAATTCACAGATGTTGCAGAATGGGCCCGATTGCGTCATTTAAATATTTTATTAGGTTATGCCTGGTTTATACATGATCCATGTAAGTGGTAAGTTCCTTACCCAAGAGAATTACGGTAATGCAGGAGAAATGTCATGCCAAGTTTTACTGTGGCTCTACTCGTGTGCTAGGGTGTTAAGTCAATATCAATTATAATATCATGTCATTTTGAATACATTTAGGAGCCAACTGAATACAGTAAGGGCCAAATAACAATGTTTTAATCCGGAACCTAAAAAGCCAAAGATGGAAAAATACTGCATATGTGGCCCAAACCCGTGAATTTTGAATTACAGATTCAAGCTGCTGATGGCATTGCTCGTACTATTATATTTCTAAATGTATTGTACTGTATTCGGTTTTTTTGTGAACTGTATAATTTATTTGAATTTGTTCTTTTGTTGGGCATTATTTTGATGGTGGAATATTGCTTTTGTCATTTAAGTTTTCGTTAAAAACAAAAGTTATAGTGCATATTACAACATTTTTTCCAGGACCACGACTTTTTCCAACACCTCGAGATGCACATGCGAACAGAGTTCCCTCCCTTGTGTGGGCGAGACCATCTTTCGTACCGATCTTATTTCTACCCGGTGAAAAACGTAATCGACGGCGATCTATGCGAAATGTACAGCTCCATGGATCTGAGCAAACAGAAAACTGTTGCTGAGGAATTGGATAGGACGCCTAATGAGGTAATAAATTACTATAATCAAATTTTACTAATGACTTGAAATTGGGGAGGATATTGCTATTCAACATCAATAATCCTCTTAAATTGTGCGGCACTTACATGATTTGATTGTGAAGCAGTCTATCCATTTAAATTTCCAAGATCAATGTTTGTATGACTTTGATACTGTATATGGTAACTGCAAAAGCAATAAAACACTGAAAGTTTGTATAAGCCTATGTGCATATATTTATCATGCACAGATTATTCAAATGCTGGGTGGATAACTCAGAAAATATCCCATGATTCGAACTTGCTACCTCCCGGACGAGACATTTGCTTTAATCACTACCTGTGGTGCAATCAATGCGGTTTGAGCCAATGACAATAAAAATATTATATGGTACGGTCACTTCAAAAAGTTTGGGTTCACAGTATGATGGTACTTGACCCCTCATGTGTAGTGTATTAACATTTAATATGAAGAAAATTGTGTATGAACAAACTTCACAATGATGAACAATTGTCAATCCAACGCTGTCTGAATTGCATTGATGATGACATTGGTCTGAAGTGAAGTATAATGTGGAATAAAGATTGTTACTCATGCATGTCATCTCTGGTTCAATTCTGTGTTTGCTCAACTTGTCTTACAGAACTAACATGTAGCACATTCACCTACCACTCTGCGATTCATATCGTTTTAACTGATCCTTTGCGATAGATGGACTTGTAACACTTGTGAAGGTGTCGGTGTCAATAGGCCTACGTCACTCTAACCCATGGGAATGTGTACGACACAATATCAACCAATCGTGCTGCTGCAGACATCGACCGAACGACTGGTGGGGGTTGCTTACGGGTGTTGTAAATTTAAATCGCGGTTTGTGCAGATGATATATTGACGATGTTATTTTATTTCAGGTATCAAAGAAACTAGAGGACATTCGCACTCGATACGCCTTCTAAATCCTGTCTCATGCATGGTGTATATCATCCGGTTTCATGATTTTCTTCTATCTGGATAATGGATAGCGACGCGAGTTAACATCATCGGATGCACATACAAATTAATCAAAGACATTCCACACATATCTCATCCCATTGACATGTTGGTTTGATCATACTTTATGTGAATGAGCCGTGTCAACATTGACATTGAATTTGGCATTGTCTTTGATAATGGATTCATCAAAAATTGTATGGTGATATAATGTGTGCCTGACAATGTGATCAGTACCAAAGACATAAATACCTTTAAATGACAATGGAATGCCAGTCAAAGGACAGTGCATAGAATCGTCATAATGTACAGTATGTCAATCGCATCATCATCATCATACAACATTGAATGTAACATTGTCTATGACAATGGATCCGTCATCTATTGTACAATGTTGTCAACCGCATCAGCATCATAGACATACCTGTTAAGTTGACATTGACGATAAATGAAATTCCATTCAATAATTATTGTACAGCGCATAAACCTATCGTAATTTATGACTATCAACTGCATCAACATAACATTGAGCTTGACATTGTCTAACATAATGAATCTGTCAATGCTTGGACAGTGCAATCATAAGTTGATAACGTATGGCAGTCCACCGTACCATCATCGTAGACATGATTTGACATTATTGTATGGCTAGGTGTTCCATACGGGATTTTATTGGCACGAGGGTTATTGTATTGCACTCGGCGTAAACGAATTTATCTCATAATTGAACCTTTAACCATGTATCCTTTATCCATGTAACCAATGATCTAAACAAACCATTCTGAACGGTATTGAACTTCAATACGGCAGTGCCATACGGAGATTTATTGAACGGCGATTGATCAATCGGGAGCCTGCATTTCATTCAAGTATGAGATAATGTCTATTATGAATCCCAGTCAATAATTATTGTACAGCACATAAAACTATCGTAATTTATGTTGTCATATCTTCATTACATGGTCTATGGTTATAGACTCATCATACAGTGCGTAGAATGTAGAACTAAAAGGTAAATAAGCGGATGCCACCTGGTTGCATGTATGGTGACTTCCCATTATAGCCCGTCCGGCAATAGCCCGGGTATTAAAACAACACAAATATTCCCGTTATAGCCCACCCGAAAAAGTGGGCAGCTCTAGTTCATGATGAAGATGTTACAATAGGGAAATTGAGACAAGTGAGAATAGATTACTGAGAAGAAGGTTGATTCAAATTTATAATCGAGCCAAAATAGAAAAGAAAAAATAGGTCGAGATTATTTTGTTCTCATTTTAGAACTTGACCAGCGTCTGTAACGTTAGAATCATGACATAGGCCTAGTTTACTATTTCAGACTTGATATTACTTTGTGAATGTATTTAATTAGTGCTATTATACCGTAATGTAAATAAATTATCATTTTTCCCAAAGAAATTGTAGCACACCATTATAATTTGTATTTCAATTTGAATTATCAAAATTTAAAATGTGTTCTTTGTTTAGATCTATTTCATTATTGTGTACAAATATCAGTTCCATGTTCGAAAATTTTGCTGTAAGAATAGTTTTGGTGTATGATATTTATTTTGGTCATGGTGCATTGTAAATAAACATAATATTGTATTGTGCTACAAAGTTTAAACACATGTGACGTTTTGGTACTCATTTCTAGTTTTAAAAAATATCTCCAGATAAAAATTCCATTATTTCTTCATGAAGGCAATTTTCAATATCTGTTTTGTCTGTCATGTGAGCGACTTTTTGACTACGTATGTTTCAGGCAATTTGAGAAAAACAATTATTTTTCACATCACAACTAGGCCTACATTATATTGTTTTTTGTAGCAAAACGATGCTACTCAAAACAGATTAGAGGTAATTGTATGCAAATTATCTACCATGTTACTATATTGTACTACTTAAAGTGCAAGTATCACATTTGTTTCTTGTAGCAAATGTTGCTGAACTTGCTGTTCAAAACACTGTCTTTGGTGAATTGTATGCAAATTAACTCCCATGTTACTTTATTGTACTACTTAAAGCACAAATATCACATTTGACTCTGTAAATTATTGTATAAAGTAACTTTAATTTTTAAATATAAATTGGTAAATTTACATGGGATTTGATTCGGTACTTTTAAGACTAAGCGAATTTTACATAGACATTTAAATGTACAGTACTATAGATTTAAGATGGCCTTGGTCCTTTTCTAAAAAGTTAAGACCATGTCCACCAGTGCAGTGGCAACTATCCAAATTGTTTTGAGGATGTATTAATTTGTTGATATTTTGTGCCTATAAATCTCAAATAACACAAAAAAAAATAAAAAATATCTGGGGGGAGTTTCACATTCTTCGCCTTCACTTCATGCAGGGTGAAAAGTGCGCACAAATCCGCATCCCGATATCTCCAAACTAAAATCGTTTCCACATCCCTCTGTAGTGTTTTTTAAATTTGGTGGTTTTTCAGTTACTGTTTTTTGTATGGATTTGTTCTCGATGCATGTATCTAGCATGGCTAATTAACGCACCCGGTGAGTCGTGTCTGACCAAACAAGTGGTCAAGGTGTGCGAATCATCATGCTTCAAATGACTCGACGAGGGCTCGAAGGGTTATAAAAATCCCAAGTCTAAAGAAGAAATCAATGGAGAACATTGCCATGGTGGGGGGGAAAAGTCGCGAAGACTGAAAAACCCCTAACCACCGACAAGGCTCCCACTGCACTGATCTGCACCTCGCCAGAGGCAACGACCAATAATTAATTATTGATAAATTTTATACCGTTTTGTGTCTACATGCAATGATCCGAGATGTAAAAACATTGTGCAACCAGCGGAAACCATATTACAGTCAACCGATTAAAATTGAAAACTGTATTAAACTTATGAACCCACACACTCGGAATTGCACGGATTGCAAATCAAACGTGTTACTCTTTTCCTCTTTGATAAATTTTTTTTTCAATCAAAACATTTATAAAAAAATTTTCAATCAAAACATTTATGACCTACTTTTAAAGTCTGGCTATGGCACTTTAAATATAAACATGGATCTAGTAAATTTGACCCAATAACCTCATTTGACCTATGAAATATTTTATGAATGGCGGTCTATAGTCCAATGAAATGCGAGTATTTTAATGACGTCTCACGTTGGCATGCGCAGAAAAGGCGGAAGTAACTCCCATAGCAGAAGCGATTTTGACAGCTCGGCTTCGTAGTCTACAACAAAATCGCCAACAATGGGCCGGATTACATTATTCTAGTCTTTTCGCCGACAAAACAAGGATGGAACTGGTGTAGCAGTTGCGGTTGCACGATGCCATAGAACGCCATGTCCGGCAAAACCACCAAAGTCGACTATGACGGGAAAATCGCCGGGCTGTATGACCTGGAATGTACGATTGGGAGGGGGCACTTCGCGGTTGTCAAGTTGGCACGGCACGTCTTCACAGGCGAAAAGGTTGCAGTGAAAGTTATAGACAAAACTAAATTAGACGAAGTATCGAAATCGCATTTATTTCAGGAAGTACGATGCATGAAATTGGTCCAGCATCCGAATGTGGTTCGTCTTTACGAAGTCATCGACACGCAGACGAAGTTGTATCTAATTTTAGAATTGGGCGACGGAGGCGATATGTACGATTACATCATGAAGCAGAAAGGATTAAAAGAGGAAATCGCTCGGAATTATTTTAAACAAATTGTAGAAGCGATCGCTTATTGCCATCGATTACACGTCGTTCATCGCGATTTAAAACCAGAAAACGTTGTGTTCTTTGAAAAACAAGGGCTCGTTAAATTGACAGACTTTGGATTTAGTAACATGTTTAAACCGGGCAAAAAGTTGGATACATCATGCGGCTCGTTGGCGTACTCGGCACCGGAAATTCTCCTCGGTGACGCTTATGATGCTCCTGCTGTTGGTGAGTAATTATTAATCATTATTGCATTTTAGATTATAATACTATTTAAAGTATACCCATAAATTCAGTAACTAACGATTACCACTTACAATACAAATTAGTTAAATTGCTAAATGTCAAGTACATGTAATGAATGGATAATCATTACAACAATATTATTATTCTGTAGTCATACTGTAAATATTCCATATCGATAATCACGATGATACTCAACGTTGTGTTATATTACTATAGGCTATTGTTTTTAAATTGTTATAAATATATCTAGGCTTATACAG
>WNLI01084314.1:0-10827 GCA_025802215.1 Wirenia argentea
ACCAGCAGGCTATTTCTGTACCAAATTTAGATTTTCGACAAAAAAATCGCGAAAAAATATTTCATGATTTTTGGCCATCCATTGCTCTAGTACTATAGCGGGAAAGTTGGGAATGCCACTTTAAAGCTTTACAATTTCACTACCACTATTGACCAGTGCATGGGTTTGAGTATGATCTTCAGCAATGTGACATGTTTCCAATACGCAACGCTCTTCTTGTCTTCTTCCGAATTTCAGCATATAACATAATCGGGGTGATTTTGACAAAATATAGGTCGGTTTTAGTTTTGTTTTACTTATGTACATTTATATTATTATAGTAATCTTTCAGTGTTAAGTTGTCTTGTAGGCGACCTTCGCCGATAAAGAACCGTATCTGCGATGTACATGATCAAAGGGATTGCGAGAGTGTTATTAATCTCTATCGCGTTGATATTACCAATTGAGTTTACACGACTTAAATGATAAATCGTATAATAATGTATAATAAAAACATTAGGGAAGATATAGTCAGTAACCTTATTTTACCCCCAGTGCCATGTCAAACTTTGGATGACCGTTTTGTTTGACCCATCCATTTACCTCACTGTACAGTACATACGTGGCTTATCATCGATATCATTTTTGAACTTACCTCATAATTGGATAATTTTGATAGCAAATAATAGCGGTTACTATAGAATACATCATTGGTGGAAGGAAGGTCAATGAAACAGCACACTGCGTGTGATGGAATTTGGGGATCTCACACACAAGTGTTGCAGACTCGGGTTGAGCGAGTTGATGCTTGCGCAGAAGGGTGGCTGTCCATTGTTGTTGTTGTTGTTGTTGTTGTTGTTGTTGTTGTCGAGGCGAGTGGTTAAACAGGTACGCGCATGTCAATTTCAGCATTTTGTTGGTCAATATACTTTCGGATTTCACTGTCGTCTGTATATGATAGAGTACATTTTACGACAAAATGACTTCTGAATTAAACGTACTCGGTTTTTTCTACAATGTGCTTATTCCCTATAACAATCGAAGTCGATTATGTGATTTGCTTAGATCTGTACACACGATAATAATAATAATAATAATAATAATAATAGACTTTGTTTTAACATGATTCCAACATTGCAAGCGATGGGCCAGACCCTAACAACCACTTTGAAACACATCAGCATACGAAGCGGAAATAGGTTTTATATTGCCGCGGACAATAATTTATATTTCCAAACAATTTACCACGTTAGATAATCTAATACGTGTAACCAATTCACGCGGGATTTACTGTAGCTAATAAAGGCTGGCATGTCAGTTGCGTTTTTACAAATCACTACTCGTACTCGAGCGCCGGGAAGACGACAGTAATTCATGACAATTCCCCCTGTCCGACATTGTTATGCCCGTGTTACAAACGTTTCATTAGAATCCCGAAGACGAATTACTGCTGTGAGCGATGTCCTCCAAATAACAGCCCAGTCTCGCGTTGTTGGCCAACTTTTGATTAATGAGTACGTTTATTGGGCGACGCTACGTGATATATGTGTGGGTCGGAGTAACACGGATCAATCTATGGTTCTCGGTTCTGTAAATGGTCGGCTGGCCACATCGTCATTGCGTCAACTTCAGCGTCAGTGCGTCACTGCGTCAGCGTACTGAAGCAACCACGTTGTATTTATGATACAACCGACAATAACGCCGTAATTGAATGTCGCTCGTACATTTCTTCGCTTCAGTAATACCCCGCGCAGCTAATTCAGTGACACATCGTCAGTCACAGACAATGGGCAACCTTTGATCGGCTAATGAAACGTACACACTGCTAGAGTTTGTCGTCAAAGATATACAATGTCCTTTAATGGAATCTATCTCGGTCGAGACAACACGGTTGACACATGGGATACCATTGACGTGACGTGCTCAACGGTGTACAATGTACAGTGTATACATACAATCACATCTCAAGTACAGCATTAGTATGGCCTCATCCCTGATTATATTACGCCCTTAACATTTACAACATGACAGTCGACAATAGCGTGCCTCTATCTCATTTTCTCAACATACTAGAAAATGTCTATCGAATAAAGCACAGTCGCAATCTTAATTTCATTTCGAGCAATTTCCATTGCGTAAGGAGTAGCCATATATATCATAAAACGTGCTTTCTAAACGTCGTGCGTGATTGAATGGCACGAATGACACCGTAAACGAAGACGACATAACGACGTCACGTGGCTATAAGTCTATTTTCTCGTCCGACAAAAAGCTAACCCTGTGTCACAACGAGCGCTCCTCTGATTGAATTCGCACAAAAATGATTTCGGTGGTTGTGTGGATTGGGTGGGGGAATGGGCGAGATTGTTTGTGGATCGTGCGGTTCGTTAGCTCAGCGAGATTGTCTGCCATCTAATGTAATAAGTGCGTAATGTTTGCCAGAACCGGCACAAACGATACCCCGTAACTGGATTGGGCGCGTTATACACGCGAGCTGTGATATTACGCGTCTCACGCTCGCTTTCTCCCGAATCATATACACGTGGTGTAATAGAGATTACCCGCCGTATTATTTGATTTGCGGTGCGGTTATTAAGTTTGTCCCACTGAATTAGTGTACAGAGAGGGATGCTGGCCCACCCAATTATCTTCATTCTGAGATTTGGCCCAAGTAGACGTGCCGCCAATGGCCGCGGGTAATGTACCAGGGTGAGTAATATTATGAGGAAAATGAAAAATTGGCATACAGCGACGATGATTCAACGTCTCCCGATAAACCGAAAGGTCGCGTCGATAACTGTGCGGTTGTCATAGTGCAGAGTGTTCAATGTGTGTAACTTATCCATATCCCCAATGTCATGGTATGGTTGGCGTTGAAGTGTCAACAGTATTATGAAGACGATGTTGATACGCATGTGTTCAGAACGACGATAATATGGATCATTTTTTATTCGCAGCATTCCTTTGCACATACCAAGAAATGCCGACTGGAAACAGAGACCTCTCCGTTCGAACTTCATTCTATGCGAAAGAATCATCAGTGGACCAATGATAATCTGAAAGACTTGCGGGCTAAACCATGTAATGACAAATTGTTATTATAAAAGCGTCGGCCATATATGATTGTCTGTAAATGAGGTTCATATTTAGACGAAATGTGTTACTGTACGCGTCGGGATATTGCACCAATGACCGCGATTGAGAGCGACGACGAAGACAATTGACACGCATGTGTTCAAATACTGGAACGAGCGAAATAAGGAGCAAAATATGCCAAGATAAACCTTACTCAAAAAGCGGTACCACAAAATATACTTAGTTCTGACTTTTAAGGATATCTCATCTGATACTCCGATCAAACAACTCTTCTGAAACATGCCAACTCTAACAACGACTTACTATTATTCGGACGAGTGACATGCTTGCAAATATTATATAGGTACAACGATAAAAAGCAGGACATGGCAACGTAGTACATTATGCACTACAGTATTTGCTCATCAAAAAACTGCATTATTTCGGGAAATGACCAGCAATGAAGTAGGCATATAAGGTGTAATGACATAAACCAGTATATTTTCCCAATAGTTATAGCCCGAAAAATGCCTCAATTTGATTACATTCTCCATTGATTACAGGTACGAACGAATTACCGAAGCAACCGTCTTCGATATATATACTAGTCAAAAAAAGAAACGTCCGCTTGATAAATAGCCAGTAATGTCCGCACTACCCTCACTATACCAGGCTTAAATATGTTATGTTTATTGACAACCCCTGTCTATGTCAATTACAGCGTACATTACATGGGCTTGGTGACATTTTAAACATGATCGTGTCAGTGCAGTGGCTGTGGTGATTCCGTTTTCACAGTTTATAATACCGGTTAATCAAGTGAGGTGTGTTTTTCTAACAATACCACGTTTAACATTACCATACCATTAAGATCGGAATAAAATTGTCTTTCCGGTGATATCAATCATTATGTAATGCGCTAACTACTGCAAAAGTATTCGCGCTGTAAAAATGTACAAATTTCACGATTTTACCCCGCACGTTGTAAGTCGCGCGACAATAACATTTAAAATGCGCGCTTTTCTACCGCGCGAATACTTTTGCTGCTGTTAGCGCATTACATAATGATTGATATCACCGGAAAGACAATTTTATTCCGCTGGTATGGTATTTTTTTCTGTAGTCTCAATACTTTTCTCACACTTAACCGATATCTACCAGTGATTTTGACAATAGCGTAATGGAAAATACTAAAGCGGATGTTTCTTTTTTTGACTAGTATATATGGTACCTACAGTATTCCCAACATGGATGACATTAACAAAATGGCGGGCTGCCAATTCTTTTTCTTTTACTCGTACCAGCATCATTATGGCGTCATATGCGATACAGCTTTCCGAAGCGCAGCTGGGCTATACCAATTTGAAATAGACCTAAATACGTTTTGGGTTGCTTAACGCTCCAAGTACGTTGACGACACTGCTCTGCATATCTTGTTTTCACACACATGCAGTCATATAACTGATGGCGTTCAGCGAATTCTACGAGTCCAGAAAAGTAAAAAGTCATACTAACAAGAATTACTTGTTTTGTTGTCCGTTCGCTCATTTGCCGCAGCCAATACGTTGAACCAAGGTGGTCAGCTCTCAGTCGAAGATAACTTATCTAAGACAATAACATATCAATTTGAACCATATATTTATTTTTAAACAGAAACAGTTCAAAATTCCAGAGTAATACAAAATAATGTGTTATTACCTCAGCACAATGATTCACCTACGTTAGATCGATCCTTTACGAAACATTCGTTTCTCTGTAACGTAAAAACACTAAAACAGTCTTTCGCAGGTGACGAACCCATGTGCCTCACCTCACCTTGCATTGTTGTTCAGGACGTAATTGTAAGATTCTGAAGGCCTCATTGATAAAGAAGTCTCGCAGAACAGTCTACGTATATATACCCACACATTTTCTTTAGTTTCTTCTTCACCCTCATATTATATTTAAATTATAGTTGTATATGAGCTGGAGCCTGGCTATACAGGGTGATTTCGTGCTACATTGCTTGTAGTGCAGTTTCCGTAGAGGCCTACCACACTAGGTGTTGTCGTGTTCAGTAGGCTAATGGACGAAATGCTAAACATACCCTGGGTGAATTTTCTAATCTGGTCTACTACATAGACTACACTTCATACAACCCATACATAGCCATAAGATACCTACAGCGCGGCATGGCTACCCCGCAATACCAGCGGATATTTGCTCGCTGTTGTAGGCAATATTTGCTGTGGCGGTCAGTAAAGTGATTTGTAACAAAAGTCGAGTGTGTGGCCGGGCGACCGCAATCAGTGGCGGGCCCACTTGGCACCTCCCATCCATTACTCTTGTCTCAATGTTTGCACAGTAACAACACGCCACACAGGACGCTACACACATCATCTCACGGTACGTCACACACGTCATGCGAGGGAGGGTATAACCTGTTGTCGACTCATTCAACATAATACATGTGCAACTGCAGTGGAAGAAATGGGAATGTGTTTTTTCAACTTGCGAAAACCCACGCAAAAATGTCTTACATTGTGAGAATTTGCTTGTGAATTAGGTCATTTTGTTGAGATCCAGACTGTGAATAAGGTCACGTTGTTGAAGTCCAGACCGTGAAGTAGGTCATGCAGTGGTACCCCGATGTTACAGGATCGACGGAAGAGCGATTGACAGGGTAGAATGAACTAATGGTCGAGTAAATTGAGCGGATGGGCGAGGTTATTTTTTTTACTTGGAAAAGTTTGTTGACATGTTTTTAAAGAATTGTCACACACCATTTTCTCCGATGGATATTTTTCACAACATAAATACCCCCTGTAATATCTGCTGACTTATTCTTTTCCGATGATGGATGATGGTTGTGTTTGCATGTTATCGAGGCGTGTACCTAGCTTTGCTAATTTACACCCCGGACCACAACGTCCACGGATTATGATCCGCTTTTCCGAATATAGCTGTTGTAACTCTAAGTATTCATGATTCGAACGGCGATTGGTAAGAGCGGCGGACTCCAGATAGGCAACTCTATGGTGTCGCATCTGGAATATGTCGATGACCTATCTCTCTCTCCTTGTCCTTTGATGAAATGAGACAGCAGCTTACGCACTTGGCCTCTGAGTGTGCTAGATGGGGTAGGTTTATTTGCGTTAGTGTTGCTAAAACGAAAGTGATGACTGCAGAGTGGGTCCCACAGTTGCCATGCAGTGAATGTTTCTTGAGGTATAGCCGAGGTAGAGCGAGTGGAGGGCTTTTGCTACACTGGATTGCAGCTAATGCGTCCATCAACAGTGAAATGCAGGCTTCCCGGTCATGGGTCTGCCCGCTCGGATCTGTCATGGGGCGTTATCTGATATAGTTCCAAGTGCATGTCGGTTGTTTGCTGCTGTTGTCATTCCGACCCTTGTCTATGGAGCGGAGACATGGCCAGTTCCAGCTTGATGTGTTCCAAAACCGTTGTTTGCGACGGGTCTGGTCCATCAACTGGCGAGATAATGTTAGGTCAGAGGATGTCCTCCGGAGATCTAATCAGACCCCGTCTCCGAGTTGGTTTGGAGTGCTCGACTTCAGTGGCTTGGACACGTGTTACGGATGAGTGACGAACGTATACCCAGAAGGATCCTGGACTGCACCCCCGGGGGACCGGGCGAATTGGCGGGCTATGGCCCGATGACAGCCTTCGGCTCTCAAAAAGGTTAATGATGATGATGATGATGATGTTGATGATGATGATGATGATGATGATGATGATTCGATGACGATGATGGTGATGACTCACTAGAATATCGGGACGCTGTCCTGACATCTTGTGTGTACTTTTGTATCTAAAATTACAGGGAAGTGGATTTCTGATCGTAAAGATGAATTTGTTGCAAATATAAAACTTGAAAAAGTTGCTGAGTTAGTTGAGGATATGGACAAACTTGACGTGGAAGAAACAACAAATAAAGTAAATAATATTATATTGAGTGCAGCAACTAATACATTCGGAGTAGTTAAAATTGTAAATAAAAAATCGAAAAAGAATCGTAATTTACGCGTACGATTAACTGGTTTTTCAAACGTTTGCAACGTAAAGAGGAAAAGTTACCATAAGGCCAAACATAAACACAATATATGTAAAACTGTTGAAAATAAACTCGAATTAGTAAACAAAAGTCGCGAATATAAAAAGGAAATTTATAAGTTGAAACGACAATCTCACAAAATGTTTGTTAAACAGCTACGATTTTCAAAAAAGAATAACCCACGGATATATTGGAAAATGTTAAACAATAATAACAATAATGCCAAGAATGACATCCCCGTTGCAAACGAAGATTTCTATGAACATTTTAAAAAATTAAGTGACGAAGAAAATGAGGAAATAATTGCTAGTGATAATTCTAATATTCCACAACTTGATACCAGTATTCTGGACGAAGAGTTTACAGAAAATGAAATATTGTACTGTGTTAAAAATCTAAAAAATGGAAAAGCTGCGGGTGATGATCGTATCATAAATGAGTACATTAAATCCACCATTGACATTTTTCTTCCAATTTACGTAAAACTTTTTAACAAAGTGTTAGAAACTGGAGAAATTCCAGAAGCGTGGTCACTCGGAATCATTATTCCTATTTACAAACTTAAAGGAGATAAGAATGATCCAGGTAGTTATAGAGGAATAACTCTACTAAGTTGTTTGGGAAAATTATTTACATCGGTAATTAATAATAGACTGTCTGCTTTCTGTAATAATAACCCTATATTATCAGAGAACCAAACTGGTTTTAGAAGAGGCTATTCGACAATTGATCATATTTTTACGCTTCAAAATTTGATAGAATTATTCAATCGTAAAAAGAAATCGTTATTTTGTGCATTTTTAGACTTTTCTAAAGCATTTGATAGTATATGGCGAAATGCGTTGTGGAGTAAATTAACTAAATTAGGATTGAAAGGAAAATTAATGCACGTAATTTACAATATGTATGAAGATATCAAGTCGTGCGTTTTTAATAACAATGAAAAATCTAACTACTTTATGTGCAAAAAGGGGGTTAGGCAAGGTGAAAATCTTTCACCGCTGCTGTTTTCCTTGTTCATTAACGACATGGAGCATTTTTTACTAGAAAATGAATGTAAACAACTAATTTTTAAAAACGATGTATTTGATAGTTATCTAAAATTGCTTGTTATAATGTATGCGGATGATACGGTCTTATTGGCAAATACAGCAAAGGACCTTCAGCATGCATTGGATTGTATGCAGAAATATTGTAAGAAATGGCATTTGTCGATCAATTGCTCAAAAACCAAAGTTACTATCTTTGGAAAAAAGGTCAATCCAAAAAATGACATACCTTTTCATATTGAAAATGAAGATTTAGAAATAGTACCTAATTTTAATTAGGCAAATGTGACGAATGAGCACTTTCATATAGGTAAATGTGACGAATGAGCACTTTCATACACGTAAATGTGACGAATGAGCACTTTCGTACACGTAAATGTGACGAATGAGCACTTCCATACACGTAAATGTGACGAATGAGCACTTCCATACACGTAAATGCTACGAATGAGCACTTCCATACACGCAAATGCGACGAATGAGCACTTTCATACACGTAAATGTGACGAATGAGCACTTTCATAGAGGTAAATGTGACGAATGAGCACTTTCATACACGTAAATGTTACGATTGAGCACTTTCATACAGGTATATGCGACGAATGAGCACTTTCATACACGTAAATGTGACGAATGAGCACTTCCATACACGTAAATGTGACGAATGAGCAGTTTCATACACGTAAATGTTACGATTGAGCACTTTCATACATGTAAATGTGACGAATGGGCAGTTTCATACATGTAAATGAGCACTTTCATACATGTAAATGTGACGAATGAGCACTTTCATGCTGGTAAATGTGACGAATGGGCACTTACATACACGTAGCCTGCATGTGACGAATGAGAACTTTCATACACGTAAATGAGACAATGAGCACTTTCATACTGGTAAATGTGACGAATGGGCACTTACATACATGTAGTCTACATGTGACGAATGAGCACTTTCATACAGTCATGTAGATGTGACAAATGAGCACGTTCATACACGTAAATGTGACGAATGAGCACTTCCATACACGTAAATGTGACGAATGAGCACTTTCATATACTGTATAGGTGGAAACATTTCGCTGGTGGAAACTTTCGCTAATTTCGCTAGTTTGAAGAATTCGCTAAATTAAAACCCCGCCAATTAGTGTTTTTAGTAGACATATATATGAGAGATGTTTGTAAATTCGCCAAATTAAAAACCATTCAAAATATGACAACTTCTCAATTCGCTAAAGTTTCAACCCACCAAATTAACAACTTATACAGCCGGTATTTGTTTAGTTGACCTTCATGATGTACATGCCTCTTCAATTCTCTGTTATTAACCTTGACCTTAACGATGTCTGTCATTTCAAGGGAGTGAATGCGAATGGGGCTGCACTAGCACTGCAACTTATGTCCAACACATACAAAGTAAAGTGACCGAAAGTTAGATGTTATCATGGTTGGGAAACCGGAGAACCCGGAGAAAACCACCAGGAAGGAATATTTCTATCTTCCATTAGACTTTCATGCTCTATTATTCTCTCAAGTTTTGCCATTGACCTTGACCTTCATGATGTATTCCTCTCAAATTCTCTATCATTGACCTTGATCTTCATAATGTATGCCACTCTGTCATTGACCTTGATCTTCAGGAAGTATGCCACTCTGTCATTGACCTTGATCTTCACGAAGTATGCCACTCTGTCATTGACTGTGACATTCATGATGTATGCCTCTCAAGTTGCCTGTCATTGATGGTAACCTTCTCTCAAGCTATTTGCCGTTGACCTTGACCTTCATACTGTATTCTTCTCTTAAGTTTCTGCCACTGACCTTGACATTCATGATATATATGCCTTTCTCTTTCATTGATGCTAATCTTCATTGTGTATGCCTTTCAGTCCTCTGTCATTTGTTTTCACTTGTTTGCTGTTGACCTTGATGTTCATGCTCCTGTCTTCTGTCAAATGGTCTGACATTGACATTGACCTTCATGGTGTATGGCTCTCAAGTTTTGTCATTGACCTTGACTTCCAGACAATCAGACATGCTCTATTCATTCAAGTTGTGTGTCATCGACCTAGTCCTAGACGTCTAGACCCTCATGTTCTATTCTTCTCTTAATTTGATATTCACATTCATGTTATTCGATATCTCAAGTTGTTCATCATTATCTTGATGCTGTTTACAGTGTTACAAGATCGCGATGTACACTGTAGTGTACAGGGTGTCCCATAAGTAATGAACTCGTTATAAACCATTATAAAATTATAACTAGGATGCCAATTTCAATAAATTTTATATTTTCGGAAAGAAAACATATGTAAGTTTTATTGCCTATAATTTTATCTAAAAATTCGTATTTTTAAAGATTTTACAGCCATTCAAAATGCATGGATTTTTGTCGATTTGAAAATCTAGTCTGTGACGATGCTCGATCGCTCATCGGATCTGTTCTCACCAGGTTATTTGTCTGGGGTCAACACAAGGACCAGGTGCAACCATAATGTAATAATTCCCAAACTATTGAACAGCTCTAATAATAAAGCCAATACCATCCAAGAAATGACCGGATACCCTACATATTTTGCACTCTTCTTGTGATCTGTTAATTTACGACGTCAATCTCTGAAATGGGGAAAATTTGTTGTCTATTTTCAACTGTAATTTACAGCCTTAATACTGAA
>WNLI01084425.1:0-17354 GCA_025802215.1 Wirenia argentea
CATTTCTAACTTTTCGGTCTAAGATGTTTTACTGTAATTCTAATTAACTCGCATAGAAAAATGATATATCATGAAAAATTTTCATCTTTCTGCTATACACCAGAGAAAATTTTTTGTTAACATGTGAATAAATAACAAAGTTATAGCCAAATGATTATGTTTACATTTTTGTGGGACACCCTGTATAACCCAAGTTAGTAGTAGGTAGTATACTTCAAGACTTAGTGCTGTGAGCCGGTGACTATACTAATGAGAAGAACTTCCACGATGATCTCCCTTGTCAACACAAGAATTTTACCGACAGAAATGTTTTTGTTTTGGGTAACATGGAAATATTATCACTCTACTGTGTTAAGTGTGTTCTCTTAATTAAGCCACACGATAACGATCTGGCCTGTAGCCTAATTTTTGTTGTTGTCAATGTCTTACTCACCAATTTATAAGATCACCAAAAAAGTAGGGCCGTGCGGGCCGCGGGGAGTTGTCCCGACCGTACTGTACGTACGGTACCGCTACACAAGCATGGGTGTCACGGACTCGCGATACACACACTTTAGCTAAATGATACATATGTTACGGAGCTGCATTCCAATTAGATAAGAATCCTGATTTTACCGACTGATTCTCCACACAGCATCATTCCTCGTACTCTCCATTAATGATGGATCATATCATAGATACTCTAACTAGTAATGAATTAAATAGACTGACCAGAAGTCAGAATTGAAAGCGAGTATCCTCAAGCCAGGCCTGATGAGGGTTGTATAGTAGGCTGCGTGACCCGTTTTTGGGTCTGGGCCCTACAGTTTGGGAACTACTGGTCTAATGAATTAAATAGACTTACCAGAAGTCTGAGTTGAAAGCGAGTATCCTCAACCCAGGTCTGATGAGGGTTGTATAGTAGGCTGCGTGACTGATTGTTCTGGTCTCGTCTGCTGACACGTTAAACAGCTCTTTCCACCATGTGGCTAGCTTAGCATTCAGCATCTGTATACATAAATAAATATATATTTTTCATCAGTCTTCCAGTAGCTTAAAGATGACATTTTATTAAATATTTATTATTTATGGTCAGCACAATTATTTTGCATCATTTGTGTGACAAATATGTAACAAGGATGCAATATAATATATTTTCTTAAAAAGATGGTTAGTCTGCACTCTGACGGAAGGGATAGTTGTCTTGACAAAACTATGCATGACTTGGAAAGTACTAAGTAGTACGTGTGGAACGCGCGTTTCATCATTCAAACTGTGGTTGTGACTGACGCGAGATATTTCGGAAGTGTTGACTGTTATTATACAGTGATCAAGCTACAAATTTTACTTCCTTAATATTATTCTAACCTTATAGTTTTGTTTTAAGGGGTAGTAGACACTCAAGGGAAAGCTCTCTGTAATATATTAAATTTCATTTCACAACTACAATTACATTATAAGTTCAGTATTGCATGATAATTGACAAATGTTTTAATATAGAGTAGACTGCTTATCCGACAGGTACTAGGCGACCAATTCACTCAACTATTCAACCACATTTGTTCTTAAAATAGGAGTGAAAAAACAGGCACATATACCGTAGTTAAATTAATCCTCCCAATTCTTTATTTATTTACTATACAGATAGTAGACAGAAAAGCATAAAACCAACTAAAATCGGCAAGCAAGTAAAATGGCATAAACATGTTCTATTATTATGATGATATAGTGAAGTAGAATGTCATACTTTCTTTGACATTTTAGATGTAGTACATATAATATAGTATCGTGTGTTTTGTTACCAGTAAAAAGTAAAGGATTTATTGTAACCTCCAAGGGGATACTCGATTCTGGACCTTATACGCATTAGAAATAAAATCCCCCCTCCCCTATTTATTGCATTACAACATGTCAAATATAACTTAAGTCAGGAGCTCTCTAGGCGATAGTTTATGAATATGATTCATAACAATAATGTATACACCGTTGGACAGTGAAAGTATAACACTTTCAGATAATGTACACCTTTACATCCGAAAGCATTGTTCCACAAATCAAAACTTGTGCTCCAATGCCTTAACGACATAAATGAAATAGGTAAATACAACCGAATAACATTACGTTTGGTGCCATGGCATTCCGGCATTGAAGGAAATGAACAAGCTGATCAACTTGCCAAACAGGGCAGTGATACTACCCCATTTGGTTCAGAACCCATTCTCCCGGTATAAAAATGTACTGTCAAGTATGCCATAAACACGTATTTCAAAACAAACCATGCAAAGGAATGGCAAACGAAAACTGACTGCAGTCATGCTAAAGCCACTCTGCCAAAACCATCCATAACCAGAACAAACAAGACATTACAAACATCACTTCGATGTATACAGGTCACTGCATTTTAAACAAACATCTGCACAAAATGAAAATTTCACGCACACCGATATGTCCAAAATGTGAACTTGAAAAAGAGTCCCCTCTTCACCACATTTGCCCAGCTTATGCTAGAATAAGAAACAAAACCATTCCAATGCCTACATGTGAACACAAAAATCACGATTTCATTAGTTTAGGGGCCAGTTTGTCTGATGATTTCCTATCGATGATGCACTTCAGGGCACATAGATAGGGCGTAATGTTTTACACTTTCTGAAAGTGCTATCCTTCCCCTATCCAAACATGTACTATAATTCTTTTCCGTGGATTACAAAATCTCTGCTACGCAGCAGCCAGCTCCTACAACATGACTATATTTGACATGTTATAATGCAATAAATAGGGGGGGGGGATTTTATTTCTATTGAGTATATGATACTTTCTTTGACATATTAGATGTAGTATTTAATATCGTGTATTTTATTACCATGGTTGCCAATAACAGGGTACACCGCCATATCTTGGAAGGTGTCCCGTAGGTATGTAATGAACCGTTCATCTAGGCTCATCGTCATTTCCCGTGTATGCATGTCAATGTCTGTAGATGGCATATCTCCTGTTCATATATTAATGTAGCAGTGAAAAGGTAATTCATGTGTAGTCTCTAGCAGTAGGCAGTATATTAATGGATACCAGAGCTTATCCTGGTTTTAGTGGACCAATGCAATGTATACAGCCGAAGCCACACACACAAGTCTATAGTTACTGTAGCTTACTTGCCAACGTTCTCACATGGCTGGTACAGTGGTACGCAAAGCAATTTTTATTTATGTAAAAACTTTGACGGCACTTTATGTACGAATTTAGGTACTTCAAGACATAATCTTATTCTTACTGTAGATGACATATCTATGATGAAGATCAGTAATAAGTATTTATATCCTAGCTGTGCTTTGCAGTACAATAATCTCTGCCTAAGCCCTATAGGAATATCTAGTCACATATATTGAACGTTATTATTCAAAATATTGGACTATCTTTTGAAACACTATAAGTTGTCGTTTCATTCATGCCGTCTCTCACTTGACCCTAGTGTGCAGCCAAACGCGACGAGACCAGTGGTTCAGTTGTGATCAAGGTAGCGAGAAGCTACTGAAAGGTCAACTTTTTGTGTGTCAAAAAAGTTTGTCTCATCCAGTATAATGTATTTTGAATATTTCACTTTCTATGTGTTAACTAACTGGACGAATAATAATTTCCAAAGTAATATATCGACTATGGAGTTACTATAATGATATATACTTGGCAAACATACATACCCCCATAGACCATGACATCAGGTTTGGGTGAGAGTCGATTGATGAAGTCACTGACAAGTTTCATGGTTTTGATGGGAATGTCACAATTATAGTCGCCCCATTCTCCCGCTGAACCCTGTATGTATACGGTACAGTAAAGTAACAATTCATTTATGTTCTTTATTGACGTAGAAATTATAAGTAGAAATTATTACATCATTATTTGAACCGGGCCTAGTGTAGTAGACTTTGTATAGGAGTTAGCATCTCTCATGTACTGTCGTTATGGTTAGAGCATGTGTGTTCAACCCCGGTCAGACAATACCAACTACGACAAAATTAACAGATGGTCAAACATTTGAAGAAAAATACTTTTATGATGATGATGTAGAATGTTTTATTCAGAAATGAATTTGAAAAGTGGTTGTTTTTTAAGAAAAGTGGTGTTACAAGAAAAGTATGATTTAAGACGAGTGGTTGCAACATACCTTGCCAGGGATGCCAGGCCTGCAGCAGCCGTACAGTCCACAGTCGGTAGTCCTACCCTACAATGCAATATCCAATCATTAAATTTTATATTGTTCAACATAATACAAACAAACATCTTGTCTGTAATTAGACAAAGTTGCTGTTATACAATTACAAAATACAAAACGGTTGACATTTTTCTGATGTCACTACCAGGTTATTATTTCCGTCAGTCTTTTTCCGGTTAGTCATAATAATTATGTCATAATGATGTTGCCATTTCCTTACCACATCACAAGTGGACACCCTACCGGCGCAAATTATTGAGAGATTATTGCACACACACAAATTCATCGTCATTCGCATGAGATGCTAAACCGAGGTGCGTGCGACTGATAACTCTCCTTAACTCCTTGATAGCCAAAGACGTATATATACGTCATATGAAGATGCAATTAATTATCCTGGCAGTCAAAGAGTTCAATATGTACTAAAACCCCAAACTTTACTTTTACTTTATAACAGAGAACTATCAAAGGTGATCAAATTGAAACATGAGAGAAACATGAGAATCTGAGCATGTATTTTGTCTACTGGGTTACAATCGACTCAATACGTATCTATTCTGATAATAACGCTTTTTCATCAATGTATATGTGGAAAATCGACATGACTTGAGGTGAATAGGGAGTAAAACATTATGTTTTGTAAATGGTCAATCAATCAATGGTGCCGTTTTCTCGCAGTGTGTTGGCTGCTTTGGATCTCCAATCATCGCAGTTCAAACTCAGTGTTCTGCATTCAGCATACGACAAACCAGTCCACTTTTTGATATCCATGTGAAACTGAAACGCTGTCGTCCTCTCATACGTTTGCCGTTAACTCGTCCTTTTAATAAATTGTAAATGGTACACTATATTATACAGGCCTACCTGTTCATACAAGGTAGACACGTGTGTATCCGTCATCATAACAATCCTCATAACCCCATCACTGTCACATGACTTGCGACTCATGACAGCTGGTGGTGACGGGTGGGAGATCTCGGATAACGGAGCGACGTCGATCAATTCATGAAGTTGGCGAGGGGTGCGTAGTGAGCGCGGTGGGCAGAGGTGAAGGTCAATACACACTTGCTCTGGTTGAAGTGTCACTTGTGTGAACACATACAGGTACTGTGGACACACGTTAGTCGTCAGCGGTCAGACACTGAGTCAGTCTATAGTTTAGGGTAAATGGACATATATGGACGGACATCAATGTATGTGTGGTGTAGTGTAGCGTGGACAGAGCTGCAGATGTGATGGTTGATACACACTTGTTCTGGTTGCTACATCATTTGTTCTGGTTGTAATGACACTTGTGTGAAGACATACAGGTACTGTGAACATGGGTGATGGGTCAAGGGTCAATGTATTGTTTGGTATATGATCAGTCCTGGTTGTAGTATCACTAAGTTGTGTGATTACATACCAGTACAGTACTTGGTATTATGGTAATGGTCACAAGTAATGAAGGAGTGGTGTGGGGAGGAAGGGCAGAAGGTAGGTTCATACACACTTGCTCTGGCTGCAGTAACTGCAGTGTTAACATGATTTTAACCATTTTTGCCATACTTTTTTGCGAAAGCACTGTGGATAAAGATATGGCATCAAGGGGGTAATTTGTAGTATACAAAAGATAAAACGAACTATGGAACTGATATCTTGATCGATCGTCATTTGGAAATTGGAGCAACCAATTTTAGTAATTATTATTATGTGGATATTATTATTCTGCAAGATGTTATTATTCTTTATCTTTAGGTATTATTATTCTGCAGGCTAGATATGATTATCCTCATTTGGAGCAACCTACTTATTATTCTGTAGATGTTATTATCTAATTATTTATGACAATATAAAGACTTGCCGATTTCACAATATTGATATATTTTGCCTTTCATCTATTTTGTTATTTCATGTAGCTTTCATAAAATCAATGTATACATCTTTTTTATGTCGCCGCTTTCTTGATCAACCTCGATTACCTCGCAAGGTGTTGAATTCCAAATTGTAAATTAAGTGTTGAATGTTTTTTATACAGTGTAGCTCCAAACAAAAGTCAGCGGCTTATAATTTAACATGCGTAAATGGCCAGAGACTAAGATGCATCATACATACTAAAATATAAAGATTTATTTATTTAATTTTGTAAAAAACAGTGTGGATAAAAATCGCGATTTGAACAAGTAATATATTTTGTTAGAAGAAAATTGCAAAAAATGACAGATGTGCCTATTGTCATAAAGGGAAATCCTAATAAAATGCCCAGTGCTTGGGCCAACCTGATCTAATGATATATGAATATTTTCGCTACTATAATCTCCCAAAAATATCTGAAGATTAGATTTTTTCCTGATTCCACGAAGCTGATTCTATGGGAACACAGGTTGAAATGCTCAGTCACATCTTATCTCCAGCGACATCACTTGGTCAAAATCGTCAGTCACATCGAGAGTGATCTCATTTGCCCCATATCCTCAGTCATGAATGTCTTGAGCTATGGAGGACACATGTTTTCTGTTTATTGCAGTATTTGCTGATTACCATTTTGTAATTTTGAATAGGCCTATACCAGAATCTAAAGTTTCCAAACTTACGTGTGGTCCATAGATCCGGATTATGTGTGGGCACAAGAGGTTTGCTCTCTTACCCGCGTCACCAAGCACTCGAAAACACAGCTTGGTGAAGTATGGTATCAATGTCTGCAAGGTGGAGTTGGACTCTGCCACAGAGTCTGCCAGGGACACAACAGTCTGTAAAATGGTTGCTTTGAATGCATTTGAAGTAAAAGAAGTTTTATGCATTGCTGCGTCTCAAAATGATAGAATAATGGAGACAGCAGCCTTTTCGGGCTAGTATGCCCCTACAGCACAGCACTCCACCTACTCAAATAGATAGACTACTCAGTCTACTCTAGATAGATTGTTACATCTAGCCTGAGTCAGTGAGGTAGTTAGGGATGTATGTATAAGCGGTATAATGAATGAACATTACAGCACCTCTAATTGCCTCCACTAGTTCAGTGGCTAAATTGAGCAGCTAGGGACTGGGTAGCTTTAGTAGGATATATGCTTGCTTCTTCCCTCTGCCTTCGTGTCATGGAATATGGAAAAATCCTGCCTGCGTCCGCTGGTTTTCTCCGGGTACTCCGGTTTCTCCACCAACTCACTTTCGGCCACTTTAGACTGTAACTGTTCATGCTGCCATGCTGTGCATGCAGTTATATGTCTCACTCGTTGAGTGATCCTAGTCAATCTACTGACTAAAACGCCCGACATTATTAATATATTATGATTCCAATATCACACTTTACTTTTAGTCGTCCACAAAACATCCTCTGCAACCAGAAAAAGTGCATTAACGTCTTTGGAGGTAGCACGCCAACAATCTATCAATTAATTTCTAGGTATGACTGTGACACTATACTACGCTACTGTAGTGTTTGTGTATAACCGTACCAACTTACCTTACAAACTGTACACAGAGTCATCTCAGTTACCTTCATTTCCATCATTTTATGTAGCAGTTGTAGTTGCTCAGATGTCGTTTTGCCACACCCCATCATTAGTTTTTCCTCCTTTCCTGTGCTCCCATTCATTTTGGCACAGTCGCACTCCAGGCTGCTTTGAGTACAGTCGCATTTTGTCGCCATTTTGGGAGTATTCTTGGATGAATCATTCGGTATCATGCCAACGAAAGGCAGCACTCTGTCGTGGTTCGCTGGCTCTTTGTGCAATTCCACGATTGGTTTTGCAAATCTGTATTCGCTCAGCATGCATAGTGAGAGTATTGATAGTAGTACAACTTTGGACATGATATCGAATCTTTGGGGTAGTGACTAAAATTTTGTTATTATATATAATAATTGATTGGTTATGAAACAGTACAGTAATTCTTCAACATTTTTTTCTTAATAGCCTGTAACAACAGTAATAAATGCACAATACTGTACTTTCTAGTTGATCGCTAATAATAATGATACCGTAATTAAAGTTATAATTACAAGGTGAAGTTCAGAATATTATATGATTAATAGATAAACTCCTGTTATCTGGACATATCACATGAAACAGGTCGAACTTGATGTTATATTGTGGTATGTTCTAATTGATGGACAAATGTCATCTGACATCATAATTAAGGATACATGATCAGTGGTATAAAATTATATAATTATTTGCTTCAAATTCAGTGTTGAACTCGCCATTGTGAAATGTAGAACAGTTCCATGCATCCACTCACTAAAGTAAGAATAATTATTGTTGTCTGCTGCAAAGCTCATTCATTTTTAGTGCAATTTCCAATGTCCCACCATGATGATGTTAAATTGTCATTATATGTATACAGGCATTACAGGGCTGACACGTTAGAGTAAGTCTGTTGTCAAAAAAGTGTCCAGACTCAACTGTACACTGAGAGAACACAATGTCATTTTTCCTTGTATTAATCTAAATTTTTTACAGATTTATCAAAAAAGTTCTCAAATACCCATAGAGCCATGAGTTTAATCCAGTTTCTGTAGGATTACATAGAAAATAGGAGAAAATAGGAGACAAAACCACACACTCACTGGACACTCGTCTATCCCACGTTACTTTCCAATTTTCTCACGTGGCTGTTGCACAAAGCAAAGTCTATCCAATTTTAATTTCTGGGTAAATAACGACTCAAGTGGTAATTGAACCCACGGCTCCCGCCTAAGATCATGATCGATTTATCAACATACCAGCCCCTTAGACTGTGAGGTCACCAGAACTCTAAAACTAGAACGTGCGATATTAAATGGGTTCATATTGTTTATTTCAGGTGGCGACATGAGCCAGTACGAGATAAACTCACAAACAGAAAGTCTCAGCACCGGACGACTAGACACGGTTGACATCGGCGATGAACAGAACGAGATATTTGTCGGTGACATTGTTGCAGAATTGTCGAAAGAATTCGCTTCGGGTAATCTATCGATGGAGGACCGGTTATCAAGTGGTTTCGTCGCTGATCTCACCTACGCCGATGATTGTAAGAAAGCAACGAACGGTGTTAATGGACAATATCCCGAATCTTGCGGCGGAATGTCTGATGTCGATTGGCGGTCAAACGGTTCGGAACCGTTGACACCACGATCTGCAGCAGATTCTGTGGACACGAGGAAGTTGTCACAACAAAGCGATTCAGAATTTGGGAGTATGGCGTACAACAGTTCGGGTTCTAAACTTACCTCCACTGGTGATTTCTTGACACCAATGACTGATCGAGAGGATTTTATTAATGCTGAAGTTAGTTCAAGTAGCGGGAATTTCAGTCATGAGACGAGCAACACCACGGTGAAAGACACAGATTCTGGGACACTGAGTAACTTTGAGGAACTTTTGGCTGATGATTTCAGCCATGTTGAACTTGATGATATAAAAATCGATGAGAATTTCATGTCTGGGACTCAGATACTTGGTGATATAGACAACATGAAGCCTGCTGATTTACTGAGTATTGTGTATAAAGGTCATGCGTCTGGTGACTCTGGTATGTCCGGTTATGTTACTGTAGAGGACAGAAAGAAACTTTTGGCTGATGGAGATGACGCAGACATCACAGATGAGTCTATCAATGTTGGGCAATATAACGAAGGATGTACTACACCTACCAATAATACAATGGATGAGTTAATCGAGCAGCAAATCGGGCCATTATATGTCACCTCACATGATGACTACCCAGATATCTCTGACTACTCGCTTGATATTAAATCTCCTTCCAAATTTCAACAAGACGATATTTCAGCTTCCTGTGACTTTTTAGAAAACGTAGACAAAGCTGTGTCTGTCAAACCAGTTGGCAATTCTACGGACGGCGTGACTGTTGCTGGAGTGATGAGTAGTATGAATGAACAGTTTCAGCTGTTACAAAATTTATCCTGTAACGTAGATAGTGGGAATGATGCTTCAACCTCAGAAGGGCCGTTAACTGATATCCTTAGTGATGCAGATGACCATCTCCTGGATAACAAAGATGCTTTTCTTGACAAGGACGATCTGATGTCGGCTCAATTTCTTGGAGCGGCAGTCTTACCACAGCCAACAATGAGTCTTCAAGATTTATCCAACAATTCCCTAGATTTAAACATCGCTGGTGGTGGTAGTTATGAAAAAGCATCCGTCCAGAATTGGTTAGACAATGTACGCTCTGATGACAAAAGCAGCGATGACTCCAGTCCAAAACGTGCATTGGATTATCAAAGTCTGAATCAAGATATTCTGGAAATTCAGGAAGGTCTACTCGCAAAATTGAATCTTGAGAAGATTGAAAAGGAAAGTAAGTCCCGTGAATTGTGCGAGCAATTTTTGGATGACTGCACCGATGAAGAGCAAAATAAACGATCAGATTCGCCAGATGACCTGATAGAGAGTGAGCCAAATAGCATTGTTGAAGACACTGGGTTGTCCAGCTTGTTGGAATCTGAGGAAGGAATAAAGGAAGTGGAAGAGAGATTCGAAAGAATGGCTCTTGATCTAGATTCTGGAGATGCTAAAGCGAAGGATGTCTATCTCGATAATCATCTGCCGGAGTCCGAAAGAAGTGGCAGGAAGTCAGATAATGTTTCTATGTCAGAAAGGGATGCTAAACCGAATAGATCTGATGCAACCCGATCTGATGCAACCCAATCCGATGCAACG
The DNA here is from genome assembly GCA_025802215.1 of Wirenia argentea. Taxonomy (NCBI): domain Eukaryota; kingdom Metazoa; phylum Mollusca; class Solenogastres; order Pholidoskepia; family Gymnomeniidae; genus Wirenia; species Wirenia argentea. The sequence continues at coordinate 10,834 of WNLI01084425.1, forward strand.
CGATCTGATGCAAAACCAGCTGACGCAACTCAACCAAAAGAGGGATATGCATACTCAATGGCTGAAAAGGTGAACAGTGTTTTTAGTTCTGTTCCAACTCCACAGACACAAACAAGGGATATTCTCAAGCAGGTAGCTCTCGATGAAGACGTTTTGATGCGAAAACTTGGCGAGAAAGACGTTAACCAATCAGCAATATCAGATGACGATTACACAAGTCGATCTGTCATGTCAGATGGGCCGAAGTCAATCAGCGAAACGTCTTTGATGTCAATCGGGTCGAATTTCGCTAAAGGACGGAGTGCCTTCGAAGCATACAGCAATGTGAAATCATTTCTATCAACTCAAATGGAAAAAATGCAGCAGCGTCAATTCAACACAAGTATTGAACTCCGAACTCCAATGCGCCAAAAGATCATCAGCTTAATCAATCACAATGAAGTTGATAGATCGAGGAGCGACACAGATGAAAATTATAACCTAGACTCGGATGTTGTCAATTATCGTACGACAGCTTTAGCACAAGATTCACATAAAATTGACAATTTTCTAGTACAAAAGCGGCCAGAGACTGAAGGGGAGTTTCGTTTGGAAGACACATCATTGATTAAACGAATTGACAACAGGTTATTGAAGAACAATATCCCTCGATCGCCAATGACGATTAATGAAACTGGAAATAAAATGGCGGTGAAGGAATATGCAGGAAGGGAAGCGAGGAGTCGGGACCAGATTGAAGATGACATTGATGACGGTTATGAGGAAGAAGTGGTCGATGAAGTGTCGTCTGCCTCGACGTCCCCAGGAGCCAAGCCATCTTCTTATGCTATTGGTTAGTTTGACATCTTTATACATTCTACAATACAAGTGAATAAATCCTGTCATATAAACAAATTTGTACTAACAAAGATTCTGTGTGAACTGTGAAGTTGGAGACTGGGTAGCTTTCATAGGAATTCAGCTGGCTTCTTCCCGCTGTATTCGAGCCATAGAAGTTGGATGAAAAATATCCTGCCCACATCCGGTGGTTTTCTCCTGGACTGGTACTCCGGTTTCCCAACGAAATAGATCCGGAGAACTCTCCTATGCACAAAAGGCTGCAAGAGGGTCTCCGCCATATGCAGGCTGCAACTGGACTGAGCTGGTACGGGTTTACGTAAATATCGACACTAGCATATGAATTCTGTGGTAGATGAGGTGCTTGGTAAGTGTTGGGGATCCCTGCTTGACCGATGTAACCAGCTTGCCACTGCCAACCTGACACATCAGACTTAATTTGGATAAGACTGAATGGTATAATTGAAGTTTTCTAAATGGGCCCGCATATGGTCTGCATGGTTACTCAAGAACCTGACAGAAGCCGCATTACACGTAATGTGTATGAAGAAAGTACAGTGAATCCTTATGTATAGCCTATTGATACTTTACAATTACGTACAATGTACAAATACGCATCGTAAATTTTGTAGCACTTATTAGCTTTTGTTGTGGACTGCTCATCAATCATGAGAAGAATTCAAGCATTAAAGTTAGCGCTCTGATGGGATTATCGCAACTATATCTGCGGAAAACAAATCAGTCTAGACACATGCATGCATTAGCAATTTAGCATTGGATCTATGCTCTTAAGACATGTGGATGACAGGTCATTCATCTTTGTCATTGGCAGACGACACAGCCTCTCACCTCAAGGGAGGAGACACAAATTAAAGAGCAGTTTGACATCACAAAATGAGTGTTATTGTAAAAGAATGTAAATCAGTACAAACTCTTTATATGTGTACTGGTATCTGCCTATTTCTCTTACAAACTCTATGACTAAGGTGACATCTGATTCTGACGACTTTACTGTTTCAATATGAACTCTTCCCTCTACCTAAATATCTAGCTGTATAGTACTCCAACTTTTGTCACAAAAACTAGCACTGATGGCGACACTGCATCTTATACAGAGCATACATGCAACGTTGCTTGCTACATGAATACACGTGTCGTACAAAGTCGATAGTTATTACAATTATGCTTTATAATTTATTAGCATCATTCTATTGGTGGATCTCGTATCAGAAGTTGGATTGACCAATGCTGCAAACCTCTCACAGCCTTTTGATTGATAGCATCCCTTTGACCACTCTACTTGCATTTAATATGTCGTCCATTTACTCCATTATGTAATCTTACTTCGCAACACAAGAACTCTCTCAGATTATCGGTAGAGTGCTTTAAATTTACTTTCACTCCATCCATGTCAATGTAAACAACTCGCTGCATGGTACAATTTCACGTACACTTTTTTTGTCACATCAAACTATGACACAGGAACGCTCTCCGACTCGGACTAACGATAGAAAGTGCCTAAACCATCCCTCCATCTATATCAATAACTACTCTGCTGCATGGTTTCGTTATCTAGAATGAATGATTTATTGATTTTTTTTTTCATAAATACTTCAGCCCATCAAACAGTGGAATCCAGTGACACAGGAACTCTCTCCGACTCGGACTATCGATGGAAGGCGACTAAACCATCCCTCCGACCATACCGGCCAACTGGCAGCCGGGAAATGTACTACACGGAGAGTGAGAATGACGATAAAGCCTCTGTGGCGGAGAGTGGCACGACCATGGAGAGCACTCATATTGGTTGGTACCGTGTATCATGTATTACTGTTGTAGATTATCGTATAGGCAACCTAATACTCGTTGCTTAATACCTGAGCATAATCCGGGTACCCTCCTCTAATCCAAACTGATACTCAGAGTTGTCAGGAATCCAGAAATTACATGGAAAGAAACAAAAAACATATGTAAAATAATAATAAAAGGTACCAATGGAACTGCCACTGTATGATGAATCTGGCCATTGGTTCGTTTGAAAACTTTATACATTCTGCAAGTTAGTAGACTCTGTCATCATCATCATCATCAGCCTGGAATGTCCCACTGATGGGCATAGGCCTCTCCCAAAGTGTGCCAAGCTGTCCTGTTGTTTGCCATTCGTGTCCATGCTGCAGTCCCTATTTCTTATACAATTTCATCTCTCCATCTTTTACGTGGTCTTCCTCATTTTCGTTTGCCGTACTGTGGTTGCCATTCGGTTGTGAGTATGTCATGTAAAGAAATTTGTAAACAAATTATTTAAACTAACATTTCACCAATTCTATTTTGTTTATCACCTTATAAAAATTTGCACATTGTTTAAATGACCATGTGGTGCGGTTGTACCACTTTGACTGCAATATATGTACTACAGTAATTGCAAAATGAATGAACAAAATGCCAAACACCATCGTCGTCATCATTGGTGTGGTGAATCTGGTGATATTTGTAATACTCGCCTTGAGGTCATGGTTCAAGCTTGGTGTCATGGAAGATGGATGGAAAATATCCTGTCCACATCCGGCGGTTTCGCCACCATAGTAGTGTCGGGAGATCCGTGCGTTGTGTAGGTTGGTATACGTCTAACATAGGTACCGACACTAGCTTGCCTGTATAGGTGAACTCTGATGTGGAGGATCCCTGCTTGGCCAATGTAACCAGCTTGCCACGACCAATCAGACCTGAGGTAACACGTCATAAATAATTTGGATAAGACCGAATGGTTCAAAGGTGGTTTCGTAATGGACCAGCCTGTGGCCTGCGTGATGATGTGTAAAAACCTCCCTCCCAGAAACTAACTAACAATCAATGATTTTGTTTTACCAAAATAATGTTCAGGTTCAGACGACGCAATAGCGCCAGAATTTCCCGCATCAGCCCTCGGTTCTCGCAGAACTATCGTCTCGTCCAATGGTCCTGGCCTCTATTCCAAACCTGACTCTCTCTTCACCATTGAGGAAAAGTCATTGTCGGTTAGTTTTATGGGGATATGTGTTATCTACATTATTTCGGCCCCAACCAACACTTGCATTGTATTTTACACAAATCTACGTATTGAAGTTATCAGCGGTCCGTTTCTAATTTGTCTCGTCACAGTATCTTCTCAGTCTTCTTGATATGTCTGTAACAGGTCACTTCTCACTGTCATAAGTTGTGGTGATAACTCGTTAGTTGCCAACTTGCCAGAGTAGTTGGTGTAGTGGTCAGGATGCCAGTACCTGTTGATCGACGGGCACTTTGGCTGTGGGTTCGTGTCTCAGCTGTGGGCTTATGGTGTAGTGGTCAGCGTGCCAGTACCTGGTGATCGACGGGCACTTTGGCCGCGGGTTCGTGTCTCAGCTGTGACACTTCAACAGCGATTTTTTCCCAGGCTTTCAAACCGGTGAGAATTTCCATGGCAACATGGACAAATTCGGTATATAAATGCGCACATTGTTTTTGCTAAAGGACACAACAGAAAGAACATAATATACAAAATATCAATTGCTCCACATACCAACAGGTGCCACAATCTCAATAATAGAGATAATAATTGTGCTACATTTGACCCTACACACAATATAAATCGTCATTAAGCACCCTGTTGGAGAGCCGCATGTGCTGTCATAGTGAAATAGTCCACCAAGTTACCCTATCGGAAGATATTGCCTCCTCTATAGAGCTCCATGGATCATTTAGTCATGGTTACCCATCTGGTTCGAGGACCACCACCAGGGGTCTAATTCAGGTTACACATATCGCCGTAGGCAGATGCTACTCACTGATCCATTATCCATAACATGTATCCTAGCTACTCAAGTTACCTAACCAGGTCAAATAAAAATATACAAATGCAAAACAGAACATAGTATATAAATGATGTGAAACATCTGCCCTCAGGATGAGAGAGAAAGCTTGGGACACAACTTAACCACTTCAGACATAACCAGCGCTCAGACAACCAACCAACAATCCCGCCCAACCGATAACCAGCATCACTCACAAATCATCAGGCATGCGAAAGCTGTACAAGATGAGGTGAATGATCTCATCAATGGATATGAACGATCTCGATCTGATCTGGTTCCTGAGGATGAACAATCTGCTCGATCTTCCCTGGAGGACACATCTGAGAAAACTTTGCAGCGTAGAATTGCAGATACTGCCCTGAAGGATGTCTTTGTGGACTTGCGGAATGCTGACGTCGATGATAGGATGTCGAGAGATCGTCATGATGCTGCCGACAATGAAAGAGATCGGTTGGACCATGGAAAGTCTCCCAAAACTAGTGGACAACAGCTTGGTGAATGCACCAGCAGTGACAGTAGAGTCGCTCCAAACAACAAAGAGCATACTAAAAGCAGAGACAATCTGATGAAACCGAGTGATGGTTCATATGATGAAAGACGGATCGAAGGAGCTGCAAATGATTCCCAGATGAACAGAAACATAAATAGAAATCCCTATAGTGACATGTTGAAAGACAACAGAAATTCATCCATCGATGCTAACCAATACAGCGACAGGCGCGATATTACCAAACTAACTCGTTCTCACATGAGTGGTATTGCAACAGATCGTGTTAACAAACCCTCCGGCCTCCATACGTGCAACACAAACGTCAAAAACATCATCGGTATAATCAACAGCAGACATCAGGAAGGTGATGCCACTTCCGGTTCTGCTCCATTGTATCCAAGCGATCATATAATTACCCATCACGACGTCAACTCGAATGCTACCAACAATTCCCTGCTTCCACGACACCAACTGAGAGACTACACACATGCAGAAAGGAATGACAATCATAATGCTTCAAACGATCCTGTCATAAACCAACACAGAGATGATTATAACACACATACAACAAACGATCCATCCACACAACACACACACAGGGAACATGACAGAACCAATGGCTATGACGTGTCTACACATCGTGGGACACATGAACCTGATGCTTTGAATGATTCGGAGACGATTGCGTTTGAGCGACGAAAGAACATCAACCGGTATGTACTAGTACTACATATTGTTGTAATGTACAATTTATGTATAATCTGCAATCTGAATAGCGTAAATACATCCATCTTGAAAACTGTTTATTCAGAAACAACATTTTCATAAAAATCTAAAGCCTCGATGATGACAATGATGATGATGGTGATGACAATGATGATGATCACGATGACAATGATGATGATGGTGATGACAATGATGATGATGATGATGATGGCGATGATGATGATCACGATGACAATGATGATGATGGTGATGACAATGATGATGATGGTGATGACAATGATGATGGTCACGATGACAATGATGATGATGGTGATGACAATGATGATGATGGCGATGATGATGATGATAATGGTGGTGATGGTGGTGGTGGTGATGGTGGTGATGATGACGATGGTGATGATGATGGTGGTGGTGGTGGTGGTGATGATGATGATGGTGGTGATGACAATGATGCTGATCATGATGTCGATGATGATGATGTCGATGATGATGATGATCATGGCTGCGCGGACTCCATCTCAAGCTGCTACGCATGATACCGGATCGCCGCATGGTCACATTCGTCATGGAACTCCTCACTAACCGCAGCTTCAAACTCAGAACAAGCGATGGCCAGGTGAGCCGCCTGAGACGCCTAC